>PVHX01008325.1:0-84345 GCA_004024805.1 Geosciurus inauris | reverse complement strand
CTCAGGGGCTCTCGACCACTGAGCCACATCCCCAGCCCTATTTTGTGTTTTATGTAGAGACAGGGTTTCACTGAGTTGCTTAGTGTCTCGCTGTTGCTGAGGCTGGCTTTGAACTTGGGATTCTCCTGTCTCAGGCTCCCAAAGTGCTAGGATTACAGGCATGAGCCACCATGCCCAGCTGCTTGCTTCTTTTAAAGTTACCCTTGTTGGTCAGTCTCTGGTAGCTGATGTTCTTCAAGGTTCCATCCTGAACTCTCTGCTTTTCTCATTATTCATCATTTCCTTTGGAGTTTCGCATGAGTGGCTGAGTGGTCCCTTCTGCCTAAAATCGAAGATAAAGTTTTTCCCTAAAAGCCCTTTCTCTCTCCTTTCTCACTATCTCCGTCTCTTGTTCTTTTCTACCTTCACCCAACCCACACTAGATTTAGCATTCATTTGAAATTCTATATTTCAGATTTAATGGGAATTACCTTGGGAGATTTTCCTTAATTTAATCACAATTATATAATCTCTTTGCATCCTGTCTTTTACTGGTATATCTAGTCATTTGTGGGAGAGTTTGTTTCTTGATTCTATGTCCGCTAGACTGGAAGATTCATGTTTTGAATCCATGCTTATATTCTTCAAATCTACATCTCCTGGGCTCAGTGTGGTGACTGTTATATAGTAGTAAATATTTTAGAGTGAAGGGCTGAGGTTGTGGCTCAGTGGCAGAGCGCTTGCCTCACACCTGTGAGGCACTGGGTTCAATCCTCAGCACCACATTAAAAAAATATGGAAAGCAAAATAAAGATACTGTGTCCATGTATAACTAAAATATATTTAAAAAAATATTTTAGAGTGAAATAATAAGTAAGCTCATAACTTAAGCACACTCAGGCAATAGGAGGTTTTGATATGTGAATCTGAAACTAAAGAGAGTAGTATGGTTGGGGATTATTAAATGGATATTATTAGTACTTAGGGGATAAATGAGCTAGTGAGAAAAGAAATGGCCTAGGAAGATTGTGTAGCTTGAAACTGAGGAGCAGGCCCAGATACAAAAGACCCTACATGGTGCTCTAGTCTAACTCAGCACTTTTCTCCTTGTGGGAAGATTTTCTGAGCAGTATTTTTTACATTCCTATGTTCTCTATCATGGGAGGACTACTGTCTGTACAACAGCAAGAAATATATCTGTGGGTATTTATCATTTTTTCAAACATCTCCCTTCTTTGCTGGGCATGGTGGCATATACCCATAATCCCAGTGACTGGGGAGGCTGAGGCAGGAGAATCACACGTTCAAAGGTAGCCTCACCAATTTAGTGAGGACCTAAGCAACTTAGTGAGACCCTGTCTCATAATAAAACATAAAAAGGGCTGGGGTTCAGTGGTTAAGTACCCCTTCGTTCAACCCCAGGTACCAAACTAAACCAAACCAAACCAAACCAAACCAATAAACAACAAAAACCAAAACCTAAAAGCAAACCAAATCAAACCAAAACAACAACAACAACAAAAACAAAAACAAACATTAGTTCCCTTCTCCCCTCGTAGCCCTCAAATGGCTCTCTCATTGCTTTCTTCCTGCCTGCCTTCTCATCTGCTCTGCTACCACAGGAAACTTCACACTTCCCTATGGATGCCATAAGCCCTTCTCCACAGTGCATTTGTGCTGCGTTCGCCCTTGACAGGGTGTGTTCCCCTTAGGGAGTTGCAAAGATTGCTTCCTCCTTTCTTCATATTTGTGGTCAAATGGAACCTTAACTGAATGGCTTTGCTTGAGACCTTGTTTGAAAGAACAAACTGTGCTGTCACACCGTCCTCTTTACTCTGCTTTAATTATGTTTCTTAGCTTCTTATTTATTTATTTTGTGTCTCTTCTTCATCTTTCTCCTCAATATCATATGGTAACGAGGGAACACACCTTGGAGTTTGGTTCATTTTTGCAACCTTAGTGCTTGGCACCTACTTACCAGCCACTCAATAAATATTTATTAAATGAATAAGAATGTCAAGACGCTAGAGGACTCAGAAGATATATGAAACGGTGGGTATGCATAGGGATTTTGAAATCAGTCTGCCTTTTACTCACTAGCTAGAAAAATTGTTTCATCTCTTAGTAACTCATTTACCTTATATTTAAACTACAGATTGCCTTCCATTTACTTTATAGTAATATCATTAGGATTTTAAAAGATATTACACATAAAACCTCTGTTCTAAGCTCTAGTTCCAGTGTCTAATATCTATTAAATAATCACTATTTATTTAATTAATCACTTATTATTGTTAGCAGCCCAAATCAGTACAATTAATAGATTTTAACTTTATTGGTAAATATTAACTCTCTATCAGTATACACTAGACATTTTTCCAAAAAATTATATTAGAAAGACTAATAGGATATAGATTTACTTTAAAAATACTTCACAAAGCCATGGTCTAAAGATATATTTTTCTTTTAGGTAATTTTGAATTAACCAACAATTTATTATCAAGTATCCACATTCAAAATACACTTTTGAATAATAACTTTTCTTTTTTGCTTTATACATCTGTAAATAGCAATTCAAATTTCCACCAGGAGCTAGCAAGTTGATATTTATTTCAACTCTCTAACTCTGGCAAAATTCTCCCATCAACTCATATGCTATCGATCCTCAGTTCAATGAAGAGAAATATATAAATCTTTTAATAATTATACTCCCGTTCCAAAATCTGTGCCATACAAACATAGGAAACAGTTGATGATAGATTCAGGATACTGCCCTTTTACCATTTATCTTACTTTAAATGTTATTCATCCTTGCATTTTTTTTTCCCTTGAAAATTGAGACAGCAAAGAGGAAGTCTGTTTTATGGCTTAAAATAAGTTGTATAGAAGTTTTAAAAACTATTCATGCTATCTCAGCCTCTACCCTAAATATGTGTCCAGGTAGGGAATAATAAGCATATATTTGATTCAAGCATTCTTTAGAATTTTCCTTTTATAAAAAAATTATTTTAAAAAATTCTTTGTAGTGCTTTTATATGTTGCCTAGTTCCTTGCTTATCAATTCATGAGTTCCATTTGTTTGTTTGTTGGTTGGTTACTGAAAGATATTTTCTGTGCTGAATAGCATATCACTTAGTGCTAATTTCTTCCACATTGAAAGAATAAAATAAAAATTTTAAAATCAAGCTAGAGAGCTATCTTTAAAACAGTTCCAATGTGTTTTCCAGGAAATTAGCAATATATTTTCTTATAATTTAGGCAATACTAATTTCCTTTTCCTTTTCCCATGTGCCCCAAACAAAAACACTCGGAGTCTAAAAGAAGAGTCCTGTATTGAAAAGAAAAAAACTTATAAGGAAGGAATACAATGTCCATCTTTTATTTCTCATTGCTTGGGTCTTTAAGACATCTACTGCATCTTTAGAAGTAGTCTGGATGCCTGGACAGTAGGGGCTTGTATGGGAGGGGCATCGAGAGGGGAAGAGACACTTCGCAGGGAACTTCAGGACAACACCAAAGATAAAAATCACATTTTTACACTTTTCCTAAAAGCTCCCATGAGAAAAACAAATTTAGATCTGTAATAGTCTAATAAAATATGGTCACAACTCTTAAATTTAGAAATAAAAAGAATGTTTTTGACTTAATTGGGTTCTCATTGCTACTCTCACTTTTCTTAACAGGACAGAATATTTGAAGAAATAATTTAGTCTCATTAAAGTTCCTTTGATATCAGATTTCTTCAATTTAAAAATTATTTAGAATTAAATTACTAAACCGGTTACCACCTTTCTATAGAATGTGTTCTATGATATGGATATTTGAAGGGTTGCCAATATTGGCTTATAAATTAACTCATTTAATTAATGTCATATATGTTCCACAGCTTTTGCTAAAGAAATATCAATATTTTCTATTTTCATTGTTAATTTATTTTTGTATTACTAGGCTTCAACTTGCCCCAAAGGAATTTGAGAGGGAGGGCTCATTATTTTTAAATAAAAAAGCATAACACTACCATTAGCAAGACAGGTACAATGCTCATAACTACAGATATGAAATTTGTAGGGATAAGCTGGGGACTCTAATACCCAATTTAAACTTAGGAGCAAAATTAGACTCAAAGCTGAGAAAAGTCAATGCTTTCTAGCAGTACACATCAATTTAGGTGGCTCTTGCAAAGTAGCTCTAGATCAGATGAAACACAAACTCCTCATGGTCAATAAACTCATAACCTTGTGCTGAACAAAGGCAAGTAAGCAGTCCTTTCCATGGACTTAGGACTCTACATAATGCTTGATTCTCCTGGACATGTACGTGTGCTCAGAGGATGAGAAAAAGGAGCTATGCACTTTCTTTGAATATCCTGGGAAATACATATATTAGAACTATTACAGAGGATGATTAGTTGAGAAAAGTAATACAGGAGTAAAAATGACCTGGGGAAAGTAGAAAATCTTTTTACAACACAAATCAGGATGAGTTTCAATTGAAAGAAATGCAAAGTGTTATCCTTTATAGCAAAAGCATAAGGACACGAGTTCAGAAGCAGAGAAATAAACAGAGATGAATGGAAAAGAATAGATTTGAGTAGTATTTAAACAAAGGTTTATGTATTTAGAGCAACTGGGAAAGGGAATTTTTGGTTCTTGAGGCTCTTAGCTAATTTCAAAAAAATGAGGATTTGGAGGCATTTTTGGAAAGGTAATTGGGTGAGTGAAGCAGGAAGTAGAACTAAAATTTCCTAATTTTTAAAAGAAAAAAGTATGATGTTTTCTCCTATCTCTACTCATAGTATAAACATTAGGCTATAAAGAGCAACGTGCAAAGAAGATCTTTTGTTGAACAGATATATTTATTTCAGACAGAACACTAAGACTATTTCATATTCATGATAGAGTTTATATTACAATCTGTTTTCACTAAAATCATAATAAAAATCAGATTTCTATAAAAAGGATTATTATATCCAAACAAAAAGTATTAGCTAGCGTGTTCTTTAAGGTAGTATAATTTATAATCATACAATACGTTGAATGAGATAATAAAACCCTTACAAATGGATAAAAGGGTGCATCACATATTTGACGTGTATGTGATCTTACCGGTGGTCACTGAGCCACACTTTCAGATGGGCTCCTACCTTTTCACTGTTCTCTGTGGACCATAGCTCTCATCAAGAAATGCTCCCTGGACAGCTGGCTCTGCCATGAACCATCTGGAGTTCCTACTCCCTAGTGATGCCCATTACAGAAGTTTCAAGTTCTCAACTTCACCTTTAGGGAGTCTATATATCATTTAATGAGACATTCAGCTACACATTTGCAGATGATATTGGCTGGAATAAAAGCGTTTGGGGAATTTAAATTTTTATTTTAAGAGAAATTGTACCCATATCAAAACCACAGGGATAAGGAAAGGTCCATCTGCCTAAGGAACAAAAAGCAAACCCAAACTGAGCAATTACTATATACCATGCACTTTGCTAAGGGCTTTAAAAATGCATTATTTCACTACTCCATGAAGTAATTGTTTACAATCACAAATCAAGAATATGAGAATTTATAGAGTAAATAACTTCTTCAGGAAATAGCATCACTAAAAGCCCTGGACAACCAGCATACATTTGTTTTTCAACGTGTGTTTATTAAGAACTTGCTGGATTTATGCTAGCATTTTGGGTACATGGGATAAAAAAAATACGTAAACCATATATTGCCCAATCAAGTATTCCCACTTTACTAGAATAGACAAATATGTGAACAGCTTCCTTTAATATGACATGACATGTTTTAAATAGAAGTGCACGTAGAGTTCTTTGGGGTAAACAGTAGAACACTTTTTCTTAAGGAAGGAAAGACAGATTTCACAGTACACTTGAGTTTTGAACTGAGCTGTGGAAGTATGATGGGATTCCACTAAAAGAGCTTTGCATACACTAGAATGATTCAGTTTGCACATTTTGTTCCCTATAATTTGAGAAAATGTACAAGTTATCATTTCAAAAAATTCTTCCTGATGTTTTATGCTTTTGGAGGGGCCATAAATAGTGTAAAATAGATAGGAAAAGAGGGGAAGAGAACACAGAAGAAGAAAAGGAGAGGGCAAGGCAGAAGTCAAGAAAAGAGTTCAGAAGTGAGTATATGTAAAATGGAGATAGAGGCAAAACAAAGATGTAATTAGAAATTAATGGACAAGAAAAAGGCAGAAGGAAGGAAGAAGGAAGGGCATCTGAGAACTGGAGGGGAAATAAAACTGGGAAGGTCACAGTGAAGGAGACAAAGGAAAACCTTGGATGAGAAGGCAAAAGAAACTTTTTTTTTGTACTGGAGATTGAACCCAGGGGCACTTAACTACTGTGCCATTTCCCCAGCCTGCCCCCCCCCCCAACTTTTTCTGTATTTTATTTAGAGACAGGGTCTCACTGAGTTGCTTAGGGCCTTGCTAAGTTGCTGAGGCTGGCTTTGAAGTGATCCTCCTGCTCAGCCTTCCGAGATGCTGGGATTATAGGTGTGCACCTCTGTGCCAGCCTAAAAGAAACTTTAAGAGATATTACTGCACTGATACTATAGGCTATTATAAAAATATAATTCCTTATGATAACTTTCATGGAATATTTTCTCATAAATGTAGAACATGTCTATTGAAAGTGGGTAAAATCAAGAATGCTCAGAGCATATGTTTTCCTGCCATGTAGATATCATTGTAGCTTCAAATATCAAAGATAAAGCGAAAGGCAATTTCAGGTAGTAGCTTTCAAGTATTTAATTTTCTTGATATGCATGCGAGCCATCTTTCAGAAACAAAGATCTATGACTCTGATGTTGGAGTCCATCTTCTGAAAATAAAAATTTAATATTTCAAGGAGAATAAATGGCTTTGTTTTAGTGCTTTAAATAAGGAACTTACTTTATATCTCAAGGTATGATTTCTTTTTTAAATTCTGATGTCTGAATCTTTACAAGTGGTTGAACTGATGTGGATTCAGAAAGCATAAAGGACATCTTCAAGGAATAGTTTTATGTGGCTTTGGTGCTTTGAGAAAATTCCATTTCTGTTTCTATAGAAATGTTTGTGTTTCAATCTCAATCCCACCCACTGGTTTTTGTTGAGACTGTCCTGATGTCTTTAAGGGTGTGTGTTGGGGGTGTGTGTGCGGGTGTGTGTGTATTTATTATTATATACATTCTATTGTTATCATTACAATAGAAAGACTTTAGGGTGTGGTATTCTTTTCCTTATAAATTCTCACAACACATAACAAACAGCCGATCAGAGAAATGGCAAACATTGTCTGTATTCTCTGCGCACTTGGCAGGGATTTTTCATATTGTACATTATTGGCTCTGCTGTGTGATAGCACAACAGAGCCTTTGTAATGCTCTCAGCAGAGCTATTTATACACTGAGATTCTACTAAGTACCCTTCCCTCTGCTGGTGTTCTTCCACAGACTCAAAGAGAAAGTGATTCACTCAAATAAAAGAAGTATGGATTGACATTGCTCAGAGCCCAGGATGCTGTAAAGGCAAAATAAGTCTTTATATAGCTCACATTAACTATTATTATTTTCACTTGAATGGTAACTTGAAGGTTAGCCCACAGTGAAGCAGAAGACTATTTCTCTCTAGCAGAACAAGATAATTAGAATCTGGTTTGCATGCACCTGAGATTGATGCTCTAACCACGTTGCATCAAGGACCTTGGACTCAAGGTCCATCTGGCTATTGGTCATTTCTTTCATGAACTGGATGAGAACTATAGAAGATGAAATGGGTTCCTGAAAATTTAAATGACCTGGCTATCCACACTACCCAATAAGGAGAACTATGCAAAGACCAATAACAAAACACCGGGAATGAATGTTATTTTCCTGTAGATTTATCCAATCCAAGCGAATGATTAAACATCTAAAAATGACAGTTAAATTTCCTAGGGACATGTAGTTATAATTTTTCTCTATATTTCATATTTAGGTTGAGAGTAGATCTTTTACATTCAAAACTTTCCTTTCTCAAAATTAACTTGAAACATTTCTGTTTTCCCAAACTCATTTAGAATTCATCAGTACCATTATGCTTGTACTTTTATAGAATACCTGGATGATGTGACATTCTAGCATTAACTGGACCTGGGATGTGTTCTCTGTTATCAGATTCAGCCAACAAGGTTTTGTCTGCAATCTGACATTTGTATTCATATTAAAAGGTCTGATATTTGGATTCACTCATAATCAGTCATGACATGTTCAACAGCATGACTTTAAAAATAGCATAAAATGCATAAAAATAATAAGGGAAAGAGATATTAGCAGAATGCGAAGTTACAGTTAATGTCAGGTTAACTTGAGGATACAGGAAATGTCAATTTTCTATAGTTAAGATGGACCATAGATTTATGTGCAGTCCCGGGAAACAATGATTATGTAAAAGAGTGAGAATCTCTTATTTGCTATTTGTTCACTTCTTGGTTAACTATGTAAAAGATCAAGAGACACAGAAAGAATAACTTTCTGATCCTCAATAGTACAATTAGGTAAATCATAAGAGTAAATAAGGAAAAAAGAAAGATTTCATTTGTTTAAAAGTTAAGGTTTGTCATGTACTTACTGAAATTGTTTTCTGAAGACAATGCAGGTTCTTATATTCTTTGTCAGGTATAGTTATAAATCTATTCTCTTCTTGTAGGGTATTCTTTAAATTTCTTCCAACAGTGACCTATCCAGTTATTGGCTAAATTTTTTTTATATGATATAAAGAGATAATCTGAGTATACACATTTACTTAGAATTATTATCAAACCAAACCAGTTTAATAGATTATATTATATAAAAAGCTCACTGAGCCGGGCGTGGTGGCTCACGCTTATAATCTCAGCACTTAGGGAGGCTGAGACAGGAGAATCGCGAGTTCAAAGCCAGCCTCAGCAATGGCGAGGCGCTAAGCAACTCAGTGAGACCCTGTCTCTACATAAAATAGGGCTGGGGATGTGGCTCAGTGGTCGAGTGCCCCTGAGTTCAATCCCCAGTACCAAAAAATAAAAAATAAAAATAAAAAACTCACTGAGTTTGTATATACAAATTGAAGAACATAGTGATCTATATTTCAGCTTTCAAATTTATAGTTATGACAAAGTACTTATAACAAAATTATATTAAGTAATGAGAAGTCAACTGAACTTGAAATACAGGTATATAGCTAGCTAAGTATAAGAAGGTTGTAGTTTGGTTTCTCAAGTGGCTGCAGATTTTTCCCCTAAAAAATTACTATGCTAATCTTTAAAATTATACATGGCCTCTGAAAAGGTTTTCAGGGCTATCGGACAGAGTACAAAGAACTTAGCAGTCCTTAAATGACTTCTCAGCATAGATGTATATTTTGTACTTTAAATGTTTGTGAAAATGGAGTCTCCCGTCAAATTCATATGGGCACTCCATACTACAATCCTCTGTCAAAATCCTGTGGGCATATTAACATATTAAACCCTCTGAGAAAGCACTATAATCAAGAAAACAATTTCTTTTTTTTGATACAATATTTTAAGGTATATAATATCATGGAATCATTTTAATTATTACTGATTAATACTCAGAGAAACTAATATTTCAGATAACATATTTTAGGCATATCAACTGATAGCAGAGAAAGTAAAAAAGTATTTAAAAATAGACTGGCCTGCTGATTATAGTGGTGCATGCATGGAGTTCCAGCTACTCAGGAGGCTGAGGCAGGACAATTACCAAATTTGAGATCAGCTTTGGCAACATATGATCCTGTCTCAAAATTAGTTAATTATATAAACTGGCCCACAAAGTTTAAGTAACACATAATATTATTTTGTTTAATAGTCACTGTAAATTTATCTGGCAAGTATTATCTCCATTTTAAAGATGAGGAAACTAAAGTTCAGACAGAATTAAAAATAGCATAGCACCCGCTTTGGTTATAGAGACTATTATCAACAGCTGGATCAGAATCCTAATCCAGGTTTATGTGATTTCAAGCCCCATGGATATTTCTGTTCTCTTCTCTTATATCCTGAAAATGTTGTGCTACATGGTTCAGTCCACCACCCAATTTTTGTTACTTTTTGTAGAAATAGAACATATAATTACTTCAAAGAAATAAATGTAATTTGTGAGCTAAGGTTGTATCTCAGTGGTAGAGTGCTTGCCTAGCACGTGTGAGGCACTGGGTTTGATTCCCAACACCGAATATAAAAGTAAATACAATAAACCTCTACTGACAACTAAAAAAATAACTTAAAAAAAGTAATTTGTGATCGCTTATTTATTATTGTGTTGCTATTGAGATCATAGTAGATGTGTTTTATAAAAATTTACTCTGAAAAACATGCAAAGTACTTAGATGATGATCAAAAACAGTGATTCTTAGGAACCCAGATAAGCAAAGGAGAGAAAACAGAAGCACATAAGAAATCCACACATTTCCCTGACTATCAACATATTTTCATCTGTATGAATTTTGCCTTCCGCTGGTTATCACAGAATATTGTTTATACTGATCTCTGCTCCAGCCCTTCCCTTGATGGTACAAATCTCCTCAGAAATCTCATATGTACATTTACTTTCAAGAAATTTTCTCCCGGCTCTCTTGAACTAATTCTATTTTTAAAATTTATTTTATTACTGCATATTAATTATACAAAATAATGGGTTTCGTTGTGGCATATGTACATTCTGTTCAGACTTTTGCTCCCATCAATTCACTGAATTGGCTGTTGTCATAGACAAGTGACCTCCATGTTGCAAAGTATAATGATTACTTTAGCATTCTTCTTTGACTTGACTTTACAGCAACATTCCTGACACAATTGATTGCCCTCTTCTTCTTGGAAGACTTTCTTCAGTTAGGCTCCAAGACAGCTTTCCTTGGGAGTCCTGCCTATAGGTTGCTCCTTTTAATCTCCTCAGCTTCTTCCAGAGAGCCAAAAGATTGCTGGACTTCTCATTTTCATTAGCTTTCACAAAGTTGAGCCTGGGTGATCTCATCTAGTCTCCTAGCTTTAAATACCATCTATATGTTGAGGGCTCTCACATGCATACATCCTTCCCAGACCTCTTTTTCTGAAGTCTAATTGGTACTAATTGGTATTTTATGGGCACTTCAAGTTCAAAGTGACAAAACAGAAATCTTGAAACTCCCTGTTGCACTTCCTTTTTCTACAGTTTTTCCCATCTCTGTAAATTTAATATTACCCTTACATTCAGGCCTCTTGGTCCTTACTGTATGTAAAACTTGCACTTGCCAATCAAGAGATGTTGGATCCATCAGAGTTCATGACTACATAACAGAATAGGTCAGGGCACATGATTAGTGTTTGATAGTAAAGGATAAAAAAGTAGAGAGTTATTTCTAATATAAAATAGTTACTTGCAGAATACATGATTTTTCAATGAAACCCTGAAGAACACTGATTTTGATTATCTTTTCATGTGTTATGATATTCCATCTGATTTCAGATAACCTTCCTTCTACCACTTCATAGCAACTTACAAACTACATGCCTATTATCATGACATATTTGTTGAGGGAAAGGGCTTTATTTATTCTAGTATTTATATATTCTTAACCAGTTGACAATTGTAAAACTGTACTCTCATTTTTATTGTTTCTGGGTTTTTTTGTTTTTTGTTTTTTTTTGGTGACTGATGAAATGTTCCTAGCCCATGTTCCCCATAAGCCTAGAAATTTTACTGTTTGTTTTTTCATAGTGTGTTGATGTTTGGGGATATATGTAACAGGTCGTAGCAGAACTGAATATATAACATAATGTAGAAAGGAGATTCCCACAAAGAAGAAGATAAGACAGTTATTTGAAGGCAAGGGAAGTGACAATTTTCCATGGAAAGTGGAATAATAAGGATTGAGAACTGGAGCAAAAAAGAGGGTGGAGAACCAATGCACTGAGTATTTGCTATATACAAGTAGACATAGTATTAAATATTTTACAGTTCATTATTTCATGGAAGAAAATTCATAGTGGTGTCAGGAAGGCAAACAGACATCAGGACACAGGACTGTAGGTGGCTACTGAAGAGTTAATTTTGTTTTGTCTTGTTTTTTAGCTTTCATATAATTTATTTTTAAAAATTTTATTTATTTATTCTACTTAGGTATACATGATAGCAGAATGCATTTTGATTCATTGTACACAGATGGAGCACAACTTTTCATTTCTCTGGTTGTATGTGATGTAGAATCACAACATACATGCAGTCATACACAATGCAATATTGTTTCTTTATCCATTTACATCTACAGTTTCTTTATCCATTCATCTATCAAAGGGCATCTAGGTTGGTTCCACAGTTTAGCTATTGTGAATTGAGCTGCTATAAACATTGAAGTGGCTGTGTCACTGTAGTATGCTGCTTTTAAGTCTTCTGGGTATAGACCAAGGAGTGTGATAGCTAGGTCAAATGGTGGTTCTATTCCAAGTTTTCTCTAATTTTGATAATAGATTAATAAACACACTAGAGTTATCTATTACTCATAACATATTTGTACTGTGAAAATAATGTGGGTTCTCATGAAAGGGAAAATTAGGACACAAAAAAAATCCAGTTTTTCATTTATAACAAGAGATAAGATGTATTTATAAAAGAGTATTAATAGGATACATGTTATCAATGCCATGAATTCTTTGTTGTTGGAATCTTGAGAGAAGAGATTTTACTGTTATTTTTTTAATTGGTTCTTTTTAGTTATACATGACAGTAGAATCCATTTTGATGACATCATACAAGCATGGAATATATCTTATTCTAATTAGAATCCCATTCTTGTGGATGGGCATGATGGTGGGATTCCCTTAAGTGTTTTCATATGTGTACATAAGAAAATTATGTTAGATTTATTCTACGGTCTTTCCTATTCCTATCCTTCTTATCTTCCTTTCATTCCTCTTTGTCTAATCTACACCAATTCTGTTTTTTCCCTTACCCCCTTTATTCTGATATAGATTCCACTTATCAGTGAAAACATTTGACCTTCGGTTTATGGAGATGGGCTCATTTCATTTAGCATGATAGTCTCCAGATCCATCCTTTCACTAGAAACAGATGGGAACTGGTGGCACACACCTATAATCCCAGAGACAGAGGATGAGGCAGAATTGAAAGTTCAAGACCAGCCTTGGCAACTAAGTGAGGTTCTAAGCAACTTAGCGAGACTCTGTATCAAAATAAAAAATATACATATATAGGGCCGGGGATGTGGCTTAGTGGTTTAATCACCCCTGAGTTCAATCAATGGTACCCAAAACCAAACTAAACCAAACCAAACCAAACCAAACCAAACCAAACAAACAAACAAACAAACAAAAACAAAGAACATCCAACAATTTGAACTTAAAGAAAAGGGAAAGATTGCTCTCAGAAGAAAGAATAGGGACATAGAAAAAGGAAAGCATGTTTAACACATCCCCAAAAAATTTCAAGAAGGACAAAATCCAAATAAAAGAGAAAGAAATTAAAAATCCAGATACTTAGCAGAACAAAGCACTTTATTAAGTGCTTAAAAGAATGTTTTCAGGGAAATGGGGTGGGGTGTTAAGTCAAATTAGCTAAATAATGTGAGGATGGCAAGAGCTTAGAGGAAGTATGACTCAGACCAAGTACTCATGAAGTTTAAAAGAAAAGATGCCAAAATGAGTGCTACAGTGGATTAAGGTTCAGAATATATGAGCAAAGTTATTCAAAAGAAGAGTACATCAATAAAGCCAGGCTTTAAAGAGTCTACACAAATCTTAATATATTACTTTGATCAGAGGATAAAATATACCCATGGTTCATGAGCATTTTTGTTACTCAATTGTCTCTAGACCATTTTTCATTATATTTAATATTTGCTCACTTATAAACTTTTGCTTATGTACTTTATTGTCTCATTCATATAAGGTGAAAGTATACATTTGCACCCTAGGTCTATAAAATTTCAATTCTAAAATATAGAGGATTAGTATAATAGTTTTCCATTTAAATTTATTTGTAAATATTCCTGCTGCCCATATTATCTTGCTTTTGAAGGGTTCGAATCAATGGTTTTGTGCCCCTGACCACAAACTGTTTCTCTGATATGGTAATCTGGAATATAATTTAATAAAAACATTCAATAAAGATGTCATTAAAAAGTAATCTTCATATATACCCACCAACAATATTGTTGTCTTAAATATTCCAGAAAAAATAAATTTAGCAACATCTATCAAGTCTTAAAATAATCATATCAATTGATACAGGAACTTTAGTACAAGTATTTTTAGATGTACTTGTATAATGAATGTCATTATAGTGTTATTTATAATGATAAAAATCTAAAAACTCCAAATATAGGAATGCTTAGGACAGGTCATGGTAAAATAAGTCCATCCTATATGGTGGAAGATTAAGCAGTGATTAAAAAATGTTTTTAATGCTTTATAATGTTTTGGGTACTGGTTAAAGTACAAAGTATGGTCCAGGAGTAAAAAGTGAAACAATAAACATATTTAATGTGAGTTTAATGGCAAGAATATTATATAGGAAAAACTGATCAATTATCTATTCTGGCTTTTTTTCCTGATGGGATTTATGAATATTTGAACTTGCTTGCACTTTATAAATTCTCTATTATAATCACAAATTTCTTCTATAATTGGAGAAAGCTTCACAAATATTTAAATGATGAATAACCAATAACATTCAAGTTACAAAATTACCAGATAGCAGGCTAACTCATACTTTCATAATAATTGTATGTAAATGTGAGAATAGACGTTTTGCACCTAATTTTCTTCATAGACAGAGTGGCTACAACCAGAGATAAGTGAATGCTTAAGCTTCTGGGTACAACCTTATAAGAAACTGATGAGAAACCTAATTTTCTGGAGGAAAGAATATTAGGAGAGTTAAAAAAGAATGAGATAGGTTTGCTACTGAAGTGTTTTTTTTGTTTTTATTTTTTTTTCCTAGATCCTTCTCTTTAATTTTATAAAGACTGTGGTTGTTCACCTCCGAAAAATTAACTGCTGTTTGGCTAGCATGCAAATGCTAAATCAAACACCTGCTTTCAAGACTGCACAGTTAATAGTCTGCTGACTCCAATCCATCTGATGCTACATGTTGCATTTTCTGAAAATTATAAGAGGTATGTCTACTTCAAAATGATGGGAAAACACAGAGTTTCTCTTTCTCTTCTTTTTAGAGTGTACACTCTTGTTTTTATTTGCTACAAATACATATTATATTTAACAATCATTTTTACTTCTATTCTTTCTTTTTAATTTGTGTTATTTTAACTAGAATACAGCAGGACTGAAGGTTCCAGTAGGCAACTCCCCTGCTAACTTTCTCCTGGTAAGTATCTACTGCCCAGCTGGAAAACTTTAATTTACTAAACTATATCCCAGTTGGGTTTTGAAAACCCCATCTCAGCATTCAGAGATAGATACATTTGAAAGATGATAGATTGATCAGTCAATATATATACAGATAAAATAAATAGGATAGAAAGATAGATGGTAGATAGGATAGATCTGTTTATAATAGATGATTTGAAATTTGTATATATAAGACTTGTCAAATGTATGCTGTCTCTCCACGTGCCTGCATACACGTACATTTGCATACATATATAAACTTTGAATCGTAGGTGCTATAAATTACTTTTTCATCTCTAATTAAATAAGTTGCATTTATTTCAAAGCATGAAAGAATGTGGTATATGTTTAGGTATGAAGCAACAAGTGACTTCTCCATTCATCAAAAGTTTGTGAAAAGCGTGGTTAACCAGTAGAACACAAGAACCTGTGGAGCAGACAAAGATTAATTATACCTGTACTCAAGCAGCAATGTTTGTGTTCCAAACAAATTATATTTGCTTGTGTTTAAACGATGCATAAATCTGATGCGTGCAGATGAACGTGTGTTCAGGATGAGTGAGCACACTTGTTTGAATGTCATATTTATCCCTGTATTTTGTCAGAAAATTAACTTCTTTGGAGTTTGTGCTTGAGCTGAGCATATGGTTGTTGATCTCTGGAGATGACAGCCTATCTGAGCAATAGCTCCTTATGGCTCCAGCTCTCCTCGGCTGGCAGATGCTTTGGGCTTTTCTACAATTAAGTGGAGATCATCACTGTTTTCTTTGAGCACTGCTGTGCCTTGTACTCTGAAGTGTTTTGTTAATCACTGTCTGCCTTCGACAGAAGCTGCCAAAGCTCTCATTAAGTTTGAATTTTGAGATGTCATGCTCGAATGATGGAATTTCATCCTTTTTCTGCATGAATGGAATTGGCTATGGAAAGGTGCCAGAAAAAAAAATCATGTCACTAAAGTATACTTGCTTTATGTTTTGGAGAAGAAACAAAAGGAGGCTGCAGGAGGGGGGTTCCCAATAATTTGTCAACTCTGGAGCATGTAGTTTCCTAGGTGATATAATTGTTGGGGGCTCTCCCTTATTAACAGGAATGGTTCATTTATTAGATTGTATATCAATAATCAGTCACTTTCTTGTTCACTAAGTGAATTTTAAATCTTTTCCCTTACTTGCTCTAAGACCTTTCATGGCATTTGATATCGACACTGAGTGTGCTGCAACAGAAAGTAGGGGCAAGTTGCACAGAAGCAAAGCAATTCCTTTAATAATCTGTCCGTCTAATTGGGAGCAGGAGAAGATATTTGGTAGTAAAGGAAAAACACCACTTTTGCCCTTCAAAATAATTGCTTGAAGTTGTGTAGAGACTGAAAACTAAATGCATCTGTTGACTATTTAATAATTTGCTGCAGGAAACTAAGTGTTATGGGAAATATGGTTTGAAAAGACATTATCCATTTCTCCTGGCAAATCTAATTGTTTCAGTTGAATGAGTAAAAGTAGGAAGTGAGCATTGAAGGTAAAAAATACATAGTGTAATTAGCTCTAATGCCTAATCACTTGAGTCATACAGCATTTGGAAATTTATTAAACTGATCTATGAAGTCCTATACTTGAAAAGACTGACATCTACTTGTTAACAAACTTCAAAAACAGCATTATTTTTGGGTCTGCTTAGCCTGTGGCTCAATTTATCTTGATTAATTACACATGCAATGGATATTTCATAATATCTTATTAATAGTTACAAATAAGATAAAATTCAACCCTATTAGCAGCAGGAAGAAGATTGGCTACTCTGACCACAATAAACCTCCAACCTCCTTACTTCTGTATGAAGACAGCATGCATTTTCCATAAGGCTAGGAACAGATTTCATAACACACTCTTTGGGTACAGTGCCTATTCATTTTAATGAATCTTCATGTTGAAAGTACCTGAGTAAAATGTTGATTTAGATTTCTGAGGCTGAATGTTACATATGTTTTTTGTCCATGTATAATAAAAGGAAATGCATATTGTTTCTTCACTGTAGGAACACACTCTAGGGAACTTGTAATATAATAGTATATGAAAGCCACAAGACCTGAGATCGGAATTAAAGGGAAACCTTCAGACAAGTAAATATACATATAACTTCCAGTTTCCATCTCTTGTCCTATATTTAGACAGAGAAAATGGTAACTCACTTGACATAAATTGACTCATGCAATGAGATCCTACTAGCCAAAGTATC
Source organism: Geosciurus inauris (assembly GCA_004024805.1). Taxonomy (NCBI): domain Eukaryota; kingdom Metazoa; phylum Chordata; class Mammalia; order Rodentia; family Sciuridae; genus Geosciurus; species Geosciurus inauris. The sequence goes on along the minus strand of PVHX01008325.1, from coordinate 66,755 downwards.
TCCCCTACCTGAGTTTAATGGACTTCCTTTAGAAAGAAAAATGATATTAAGTGACAAATGTCCGTTGAACTAGATAATGCTCCCACCTCCTTTTCCTTCAGTAGGAATCAGTTCATCGTATTTATCTCACTTTCTTACAAGAGCACAAAGTGTGAAAATGGGAACCCATTTAAGCAGTATTCAAGAAGATCTGAGAAGGCCTATTCTAGAGCATTTATTAGAGAGCCATCTGGCATAGAACGCTCAATTGTTGAGTGTCCCTGTTGTCCTATAAACAATATGGTGGTGCTTTGGCATACAGAGTTCTAGAAACTAAGGGAAGAAGATGAATTTTCATCTATTTGACAGTTTAGACATCCACGTTAATTCCCATGCTACTTCAGGGAAAGACATAGACAACACTGGAAAAAAACAAGACTAACAATTTGACCTCTGTTTAAAAATTTGGTAACCATGGTTATGGGGAAGACATATAAATTCCTTAAACTTCATTAACTATCTGCTCTGTGTATCTCACAGTGGCATTGTTACTTCAACATAAATTGAATGTGGAAGATGATTGAAAACTTAAAGCAGTTTTTCCATTTCTCTGGTTGCAAACTTGAAATGCAATTAAATAAACTAATAAAAAAAGAAAATATACAAAAAAAAAACAAAACTTAAAGCAGGTATAAAGGTAAGACAATGTGATCCCAATGCTCAACTTGGAAATAGTTCTTTCACTACACTCCTTTCTCTAGACTCCACTATCCCAAACTACCCAAAAAGATGTTCTGATAATAAATTTCTATCTAATGTTATGACATAGCACTTAGCAATGCTGTTTCTCTCACACTCTCTACATGTTTTTATAAATATATACACAGAAATTTTACTAATGCATTTGTATGTATGACTTTGATGCCTATATTCTTTGATTTATCATGCTATATTTCTGCTCATCTTTAGGGTTTGTGGACATACTTATTCTTCTTTGTTTTTTTAAATTTTTTTATTTGGTACTGGAGATTGAAATCAGGGGCACTCGACCACTGAGCCACATCCCCAGCCCTATTTTGTGGGTTTTTTTTTTTTTTTTTTTTTTATGTAGAGACAGGGTCTCACTGAGTTGCTTAGCGCCTCGCAGTTGCTGAGGCTGGCTTTGAACTTGCGATTCTCCTGTCTCAGCCTCCCAAAGTGCTGGGATTATAGGCTTGCACCACCATGCCTGGCTCAAGACCTTATTTTTGAAATTTATGAATGTAGAATCTAAAATATAAAACATCATTGACATTACAAAGTAGTTTGTCACATACTTTGAAAGACCTAATCACTTTAAAAATGAGAGATCTTTCCTACTCCAAAATTTTCTTTTGTATAATTTTGTGCTGTGCATGTATCTAATTTCATAAAGTATACATGGACAAAGTGTAAACAAACAAGTTGCTGCAACTTTAAATGGATCAGTTTTTCAAAAATAAAACAAACAACTCCTTATTGATAAAACACAATAAGAATAAGTAAACAGAACAAAAATACAGTGGGGGAAAAACAATCAAAATCATGTTATTCAGAGATAATCGCTCAAAGATGCTGGTGTTATTCCCCTGTCTTATGTAACCATATCATTTCTATTTTTATATAAATTGAATCTTGTGATTTCCATTTAATATTATGTTATACTACATGAATTTATTGATTCTAAAATATCTTTATTTATAATTTGTACATATCTATTAGCACACATTAATAGATACATGATACATGTGTATATTTTTTAACTATTATTGTGAACATTTAATATTTTCTTAGTGTTTCATTGATATATAAAAAGATATACTAAATATTCTTGCATATAAAACTTTATCTGAAATAAGTATCATTTTCTCATTCTACATTTTGAGAAATTTAATTATTGCCTGAATGTTCATGAAAATTGCTGAGGTTTTTGACATATAAGGAAAAATTCTATATTATATTTGATTTAAAACTTGATAGAAATTTTGATTTTCCATCAAAATAAAATCATGCCTCAATGAATTTCTGATTAGTAGAGTGAAAATATTTTAAAGTTTTTTGGTTTCTTGACATACGTGAGCATACACACATACACACACACACATATACCACCAGCATGTGCATATAAGTATAAATATATTTCAAAATGGAGAAAAAATATTTTACACAAAAGTATTTCATTTCTTTTGGAATAAAATCTAAACAATACTAAATTACACAGTCCTTAGCAAGACAACTTCTTGAGTGCAGAAAAAGCAAGAACTTTGATACACATATATTTTTGGGTATTTCAAAATAATTCCTTTAAAACAAAAGTTGATGATTATTGAAGGAGGAAATTAGCTGCCATAGAACAGGCATTATGGGATGGCCTCTGAGTCAGTTGAAAATATTGCTATCTCTATATTCAAGAAGAGAGAATGGCCAGGTGTGGTGGCACACACTTCTAATCCCGGTGACTCAGGAGGCTGAGGCAGGAGGATTGTAAGCTTGAGGCCTGATTTGGCAATTTAGCCAGACCCTGTCTCAAAATAAAAATAATAAAAATGATTGGGGATGCAGCTCTGTGGTAAAGCCCCTGGGTTTAATCTCCAGTAACACACACACACACACACACACATACACACGCACACATGCATGTATATATACACACACACATACATACACATGTATGCATATACATGGGTATATATGTATATATATATGTACATATATGAATGAATAAAGATGTGGTAAATATACACAATGGAGTTTTATTCAGGCAAAAAGAAGAACAAATTATATCACTTACTGATAAATAAATGGAACTGAAAAATATCATTGTAAGTGAAATATGTCAGACTCAGAAAGTAAAGAGTTCAATGATTTATCTTAAATGCAGAATCTAGAGAAAGATGACAAAAAGAAAGGAAATATTTAAAAAAGGAATTTCATGAAAATAGAAGGAAGATCAATTGAGTAGAGGAGAAAGGTAATCAAGAGTGGGGCAGGAAGGGAGGACATGGGAAATGAAATATCCTAAATCATGTTTTGTCTGTGTATGAATGTATCACAATGAATCTTGCTTTTTATATATAATTATAATGTACTAATTAAATAATAATAATAATAATAATAATAATAATAATAATAATTAAAGAGATCATTAAAGAAAAGCAAGCAGATCAAGAGGGAGGAGGACCAGGAAAAAGAACTATTAGGAAATGAAATAGATCAAATTATGTTATGAACATGTATAAATATGACACAAAAAATCCACTATTATGTATAATTATACCAATAAAATAAATAAACAAACAAATAAATAAATGATAGGATGGCATGGCTTCAAGTAAACTTATTCAATTCTTTGTTGTGAAATTAGTGATATTTATACAAAGTCCACAATATTTCTTTGGCATTCATTATACTGTGCAAACATTCTTAATCACTGACAGAAAATTTTAAGAATGTGACCAGCAAATTATCACTGGCATCACACTTTACTTATAACACTTATTCCATCCTAGCTTTCAAGCAAGGGAAACAAAATTGGAAGGAGATTGTGTTAGAGTACTGCTATTCTGAATGAAATTAAATCCTCTCAATTAAAAGGTAAAACAGAATGAAATATTTTCAATATTCCAGCAGGTATATTTGAAATATATTCTCTCCCTAACAAAATTACTTTGCATTACTCATACATATTTTTCTAAGCCAGATCAGGCTGTTCTTTCCCACTAATGCTTCACAGAACTATGCTTTTTATAACCAGGGAAATTTGGTGTGCTCTCTAAAGATCTCTACATAATTATCTTTTTTCTAAGAAAGCCTGAAATTTTGAATCTTAAAGACTATGAAGCACAACCTGTCATGTATATGTCCTTGGATAGATGGTTAGGCTGATTTATTTGGCCTTCATCTTAAATGCACAATATATATCCATATTTTAAAATATATGTTTATGGTCACTGAAGTTGATTAAGGTAAATGTCATCTAGTTCTTACAAACTTTGAAAACGTGTCTCCTTTACCACATTGATTCTATTCTTCCCTCCATATCACATTCTTTGGGCCCCTGGATTCCTCTTCTTCTTGCCTTCCTGTCCTTCCTTTTGCATACTCCATTCCAGAATTGACTGCAAGGACCATTTCAATATTTCTTTACCAGGCGTTGACTTCTGATGTAGCAATTCTTATTACATTACTTATGTCATCATTTCTTTTCTCCTCAATTGTTATTCTACTTTTTTCAAGGGAAAAAAAAAAAAACCTTACATATAAAATTCTACCCTCCCTCAAGGAATTGACACGCAAAAAAAAAAAAAAAAAAAAAAACCACCATAGAACCCTTGTATTTATAATGAAACACAGAGAGGCTACAAAACTGAGAATTATTATTCAAAGCAGAACAAATACCTCTTAAACAGAGAACTTATGTCATCACTTAGTTTTTGCCTTAAAAATTAGCCAAAGTTTCCCCTTTCCACGTTTACTTTCTCCTGATAACTATGCATCAGGTTTAAAAGGAAGTCTGAAGTGGCTCTAGGCACTGCTTAAGATATTTTTCTCTACATAATTCAGTTGTAAGTTACATTGACACCAGTTAAGTTGATTTTTAAGGGTTACATGAAGGATATAAGCAGAAACGTGAAATGATGGAAAAATATAAAAGTTTGAAGAAAGATGAATCGGTGGATATCAATTTTGTTCTGTATCTGCATTTGGTACTTAAGTGTGCTCTTGGTTGGTGGTGGAGAAGGAAAATCACTCAAAGCCTAAAAAACCAAAGTTTTTCACAATTTATGAAATTCTGAAATGCCCAGCTCCTGTATGTATTTTTAATAACCCATTTGTAGATGGAATACTCCCATGAAGGCTAGAAGGCTAAAAAGAAATGAGCATTTTAACCTTTTTAATTTTCTGAGAATTCACTACCACTGGTATCTTTAGTACTTAGAGGGTACTGTTCATTCTAAGTAAATCTCTGATTTCAGCTATTGTCCTTCCAATTATTTCAATTTACTTCAGCTTAATCACAGGGGATATTGATATCCTTTTGAAATTCACAAGATATACATACTGACAAAGAGAAACATATCTCTTAAAAATTGTGTCTTTGGATATATTTTTTATATCAACAAATACCAACTTATGGATCAGATGTACCATAGTTTTGTCTCATTCAATATTATAGACTATCACCTTGTCTCTTTTAATATTTGTTGTGGACTGAATGTGTCACCCCAAATTTATATTGTTAAAATTCTAAACCCCAATGTGATGGTGTTTGGGAGTTGGTCCTTTGGGAAGTAATTAAGTCAAGAGGTACAGCTCTCATGAATGACATTCATGCCCTTATAATGGGTGGGAGAAACATAAATTTTCTCCTGAGTATATAAGGATAAAACAAGAAACCGACAATTTATAATCTAGGTAGAGTGCTTTCAATGGACATTGGATCTGCTAATGTCTTCATTTTGAACTTATTCTCCAGAATTGTAAGAAATAAATGTTGTCATTTAAGTCATGCATCCTATGGTACTATGTTATAGCAGCCCAATTACACCAAGACCATAATCAAACGCTGTATGATATTAATTTATTACAAATATCTAGGTGGGCAACAGCGTCTTTCACGTTCCTATTGATTACAAAAACAAAGCATAAGGGAGATTATTTATTTATTTCAAAATGATTGATTTCCAGTCCATCTCTGCCGACATTCAAAATGTCACAATAGAGATTCATATATTTTTATTAAAAATGATTAGTCTTATTGCTTATTCTCCTTTAAGCTTTAGATTTTACCTCTACGCCTTCTTTTCCTAGTTCAATGAAGTATTTTTATTCATATGATAGTGACAATAGCAGTCTAAACCAGATTATAAATACAAGTGATTCCTCTGTGGGAAGATACCTTGGAGCTTCTAAGAGTCTAGATTCTGTGTATAGATTTTTTACCACAGTGTTTTCAGTACATCTGTTTTTGAAAACATAATATCCTAGACATTGTGTTTATTCATTGATGTTAACAGCATAACGCCATGTGACTCTGCACCGATTTACACAAATATCCAGGCAGAAAGGACCTGAAAGACAAAGTATCTTATTCTTTGTCATTTAATAAACATTCTAAAACATGGCTCTTGAAAATATTAACATATTTTCTGACCTTGAGTGACAATATAAGATTTCTTAATAAGACAACATTTTTTTATGTGAATTATATTTCTTAAAAATTATTTAATGATTTGCTGCAATAGACAGATAGGCTTTCTGTCCTCCCTGTGTTGTTTTTGCAGTGCTAGGGATTGAATACAGGGTCTCTTGCGTGTTAGGCAAGCACTTTACCACAGAGCTACATCCCTAACTCTGTCCTTTAGTTTTTGTAAAAATATTTTATTTAGACTTTTTAAAAAAATAACAAGCATGAAGCATACATTTTAAAATAGTCACCACTCTACAACAGCAGTATTAAAATAAGATTAATAAATACAACTTCTCTTAGTTCTTTCTGAATTTAGACTTCGTTGGAAATGAATGTACTATAGTTTTCTGTGATCAATTGCCATACTTACATCAGCAAAGTATTGTAAACCTATCAATTTCTCTAAAAGGCATTTGTCTCCGGGCTCTGTGGTTTCTATGGACTCATTATCATCTAACAGAGATATTGTGGTGGTTCCCCTTCTTGGGTTTTGGTCCTATGGAGAAGCAGAGTAACCCTCTTACAAGAGCCCTGTTAAATACTCTGTTAAGGCAATGTTGAATATGAGCAGTGGCCTGTTTTTATGTCAATTTATTTCAAATGCATTGCAATGGCAAAATAATGCCACTACAGTGACATCTTTAATTTGGAACATATGCCAAATCAAACTAAATAATGGAGGATTTTCAAAACCATTTTATATTTTGCAGATTTCTCAAGAGTTAAATAAAGTTCCTTTTTGTAAACCTAGAAAAGGCTTATGAAAATTATCTACAGTAAATTGACTACATAACCAAAAGCACTATTAGTTAAACAATAAAGAATTCATATTTTCTTATAGGTATGGTAATACTGTAGTTAAAATTAAATTCAAGACCTGGAAACTGAAATGTTTAAAACCCACAACAAAACATGAAACTTCTAAGTATATTAAGATAGCAACTACTATGTTTAAACCATTATATTAAAAATTTAATATGTGTTTTATATTTAAGCTCTGTATTTTAATATAATAATTTAGCTTTTCTTTGCAATCTTGTAAATCACACTCAGTCTTTTGGCATTGCCCTGAAATAATAAACGTTCTTTGATTTCTTTAAAAATAATATACAAAAGTAAATAAATGCATATGCAAATACACACACACACACACACACACACACACACACACACTTTCAGAAGTCTCTGAACTTCTGCCAGATGTTACAGTTTTGTTTATGAAAGAAAATATGGGGATTACCAAGAGTATCTTGCCTTTCTTGTAATTATTCTTTGGTTTATTTGCACCATCAGTTCACATATTTCCTGCACATGTAACATGGGGGTATCTTAAATATTATTTCTACACTATTTCTATCATATATTGAAATCTTAAAAAAGAGCTCAATAGCTGTATTATTAATGCCAATATCTTTGAAACTTTGTTTTGCTTTCTGATAGATGCACTCTCATTGCACGTATAAAAATGAACTTAGGAAGTTTAACTGCCTTAAGATTTAGTGTCTGTCTCTGTGTGTGCACACACATGCATAAATACACAGACAGACCTTCCTATGAAATATAGTTTTGAATGGATGAGATCTGTTTAGAAATTTCATGCATAGATTATTGGTCCAATTGTAGAGATATTTGAAGCAGAAAGACGGTTAGCTCAGCATAATGAATATGTCTGCCAGCCATTTTTATAATGACTTGCTGCAGTTTTTATTGTCTGACAAACCGTATGCTGTGCTGTACTGTGAGCTTTCTTGTTCGACATAATCAAAAATGATGCAACGTATCCCTCGAAGTCAGACTGGATGAAAGAAAGGCAGCAAAGTGCTGCTTTTGCCCATAGTTTGGTTGCATATACTGTTTAAATTATTCTGCAGGTGATAAATGCACAATCACCTTCATTTATAATGCATTGTTCATTATCTATAGTAGAGATGTTATTATTCAGATATAGAGATTTTAAATCCATTCATACACCTAAAATTTCTTTATTCACATTAAATAAACCACCAGGTGTATCTAAACCTTTTGAGATAAATGTATTTACATATACTTAAAGAACTGCAAAATAATTTACTTTGGGTTTGTTAATTTATTACTATATTTCATGTGACTTTTAAAATTTGCTCATTAGGGGAAAATATTTCAAATGATAAAAGGTTTTGTTTTTTATGGTTAAATACATCAATATTAAAGATTTGGAATTAATATGAGTGATCATTTTCAATTTAGCACTTCCATACATGTGAAAAGATCCATGCATAGTTTTAATAAGAATGTATTAATATAAGATCTGTAAAGAACACTAGGCAGAAGTCTTGCACAATAGAACTGCATGGTATGTATATTCACTTTAGTGATAAATGCTTCATTCCTTCTTTAGAGGATTATTAAAAGCATTCTCTGGAGGAATAAAATGGTGGAAGTCACACATTTAATAGCTCAGGTACAAAGAGTCAGATTGTGCCAGTTGGCAAAAGTTAGCAGGAAGCTGTCACAATAAATGGCAGCAGCTGCTCATAGTTCTAAAGAGTATGTCCCAGTCAGAACTGAAAACTGATGGCATCTACATTAATACTACCTTAATGGCCCATCTGCTGCTCCATAGGGTCCCTAGCTGCTGTATGGAGTCATAGGCATTTGACAGGCAGTCTCTGTATGCCAGACGCACATTGTGCCAAATGTTTTAGGCTGCTTCATCTCGTTCTGATCTGTCAAATTCTCCCTACTCATTTATCAGGCAAGGAGTTATGAGGGTTTTCTTTTCTACACATCATTGGCTTTCAGCATTGGGGCAACTAGGAATTTGGAAGGCAAACTATTTTGGTTATTGTTTTTTTTTTTTTTTTCTAATTGATGATGCAAGGCAAAGTTGTCTGATATACCATACTGTAGTGGGTAGGTTAACAAAGCTCTGTGACAAGGAAGCCCTGTGGAGAAATCAATCCAGTGCATTTTTAAATGCAATGCTGCATAAATACATTTCTGTGATTGCATTGGAGGAAAATATTACATATTTCTATAGAGTATTATTAACTGAAAAATATTAGAAGAACTTCTTTTATGTTGTTGATATAAAAAAATGCTAATACTATACAGAAATACTTTAAATATTTTGAAAGGAAATGGAGAATTAACATTTAAGAATATCTCTTAAGCTTTTATTGTCTAAGTGAAATAAGTCTTAGATTTTAAATGCAAATATAAGCAATTTCATGTTTTGTAGCAAGTGATTAAATTGTACAGAATTAATATTGTTTGATGCAGTGTTATGTTGAATGTCTGGAGTAGTTATGGCAGTGCATTGCATATATCATTGGGTAAATAACCAATGGCAAATATATAATCAAATTATATTTATCACATAAGATTTAGAAAAAAATTCCTTTTTGATAAGTATCACTAGAAAACAGGATAAAACCTAACACTTGAATTAAAGGATGGTTACCTTTCTCATTTTGGGGACCAGTAACAAAGTGGCTACCAAATATATACATTTAGCATATATTAAAAAAAAAGTTGATGGCAGTTGACAGACATGGTTCATTGGGAACTCTCTAGCCTTGCCAATGGTTTATACTTTCTAAAATACAATTGTTCTACTTTTGTGAGAGTTCTTCAGTCAATAAGATGGCCTTTCTATTTTTCTTGTGATCTTGTCCCACTTCCCTGCCATTAATTTCTAGAATTATGAGATTTTCTTTTATTTTTTATTTCTCATATGGGTGTTTTAAGTCTTAATGAGAACCATCTCTCCACAAAAAAGAGATACACACAAAATACCCTATTCAGTGGGTATAAATTATCCAGACACATCACGTGTTATGATGTTCATACATGAGAATATGTGTAAAGAGTTACTTTATTCTACTTCCTATATATTTCCCAGTCAAAATCAATAACAATACCAATAATATTATTAATGACTTTAAAGGCAGCTTTTAAAATATGTTTCTATATTTTCTTGGAAACTCAGCTTGCCTTGAAGAACAGAACATTTATAAATGAAAGAGTTTAATGCAATCATGTGTATCTGCAAATATATGCCTCTGAGTAGATATACATATGTTATGAAAAATAAGGAAAGTTTATGACGGGTTTATGTTTTTAATTATTGTTGATTTCTTTAGTTTTTGTCTCTACTAGTTCAATATTTGTTTTTTTTTAAGATACACAACAGTCCACAAAAAAAGCTTAGTAGAATTTTTAAAACAAGTTTAAATTTCCTTAAATATTTCTAAATTCAAATAGACCTGATGTGATATTAACTATTACTCACTCTTCCAGTAGAATTAAAATCTCATGTATTGAAATTGATTTGAAATTAATGATATTTATTGTTACAACAGCACATCTTGGGCACCTTGTTTGGCTGGTGCAGAACCCTGAAGGTTTTGGTAGAAAGTATCAGACACAGCCCTGTTCTTTTCTTACATGCTCTTATATTATTGAATTTCATTGGCATTTGGGATCTCCTAGGATTAAACAAAAAGTACAAGTTATTTAGTAGTTAGAGTGTGCTAGAGACTCTATTAGAGTCTACTGCATTGGATCTTCATAACAACTCTGTGATGAAAGTATTATTCTGTATTATGCAGCAACTAAGGCTTATTTCTATAATATAGTACTTTCTCATATAGACGATAGATTCTGTGACCCATGATCAGAAATGAGATTGAGCTGGATTTGAACCAGGTCTGTGAGAAGCCAAGGTTATAATGTCTCATTGTTTACAATTATGTTCTTGATAAAAGTAAAATAATAGGAATTGTAGGGAGACACCCAAGAAAGTAATACTGAAAGAAATACTTTGGGCCTTGAGAAGGGTTTATTTAGTGTAACAGGAGTGTGACAGACAACATAAGCACAGGGTGGGCCTGTGCATCAGAGTACAGTGATGGTCTTCACCAGTGACAGCAGTCCTCATTATAACCCAACCATCTCTTTGGCACTCTTCGATTCTAGGAAATGGTTTCAACTGTGGATTGAAGGAGCTACAATTCTTTGGAGAGTAGGCAGCTTTGCTGTGGCATAGCCCTGAATGAGTGTAATACAGCAAGACAACAATTACTGCTGCTTACCAGGAGGTAGGTGGAGCTGATGGTGTTTTTTTTTCAGTCCAAATAGCATCCAGTTCACTTCAGCAATTGCTTGCAAACATCCACATCCACCGAGATGTCTGGCCCAGACTAAGGGCCCTGATTTCTAGCTGCTCTTAGAGGATACTACCGTGTCCAATGATCAGGCTGATGTGAGGAGTCAGATAAGCAGATAAGAAATTATGGAAGACTAAGTGAGGAAAATACAGAAAGGAGACATCCACCGTCAACTGAAACAAATGAGAAAACTACAGATGTTTGCAGTACTAATGTAAATTGCCTCTTTTGGTACACAAAGGCATGTAAAATCTGGGGTACTGGAGTTCATATTTTTGATCCACACTGTCAAAGCTACAGATACTTTAGAGATATGGGAGGTAGACAGTTTGTTTTCACATGGCAATAACTAGCATGTAGGAAAAATTTCAAACTAATGGGTAGACATATTACCACTATTTGGAATAGAAGTGTTCTATTTACCTATTTATTTTTTTCCAAAATTGTATCTAAAGCTTTGGGTGTGTGCATAATTGTCTTGGGGTAAAAATAAATACAGCAAAAAAAAAAAATAGCCCAAGTTAAATTGGAGACAGAGCAATCCAATTAAAGGTCATTTTTAAGGATGTTTATAGTTGTATGGTGTTTTGTTGGGGTTTTTTTGCGGGGAGGGATGGGGGACCAGGGATTGAACCCAGGGGCACTTAACCACAGAGTAACATCCAATCCTTTTTTTTGTATTTTATTTAGAGACAGGGTCTCACTGAGTTGCTTAGGGCCTCTCTAAGTTACTGAGGCTGGCTTTGAACTTGTGATCCTCCTGCCTCAGCCTCCCAAACTGCTGGGATTACAGGAGTGTGCCACCATGCCTGGCTATAGTTGTGTTTTAATGAGAGCATTTACTATAGAGGTTTAAATGCATCATTTTTTACTTAGTATCTAGTTTTCTTGATTCCTTACTTTTAATTACCAACTAAGCCACAGTCACACAAAAAAGAGTTTCTTATAATTCTTTATGATGTCCATAAGCTCACATTACTTGTGTAATACATTCTCATACAGAATAATAATGAAGGTAATAGAAAAATAATGGCTCACAATTCGCAGCTAAGATCCTATTGTGACACGTTTTACTGAGTAAGGGAATTTCCTGGACAGTACTAAATTTTTCTTAAAACACAATCCTGAGAACGAGAAGCGATAATTGCCCTTACCAAGAAAAATATCTTGAAAGAAAGTACTTTCCCAGTTTTTTTGAAGGAAACAGTGATATTGTACATAGACCCAAAAGGGAGGCTAAATTGTTCCCATGGGCCCATCTAGTACTTCTACTGAGTTCTTGCCTACCATATGCTCCTATAAATCCAGTTTCCCCTTTTATAAGTCTCAGCCCATCTAGCGCTTTAATTTGGATGGGTGTATCTTGTGAGTAGAGCTAAATTTTTCCAGACTCTTCTATTTTGTTGGTTGTTTGTATGTTTGTGTATTTCTCTAATTTGGTAGTAATAGGTGATAAATGTTTAATCCTAAAAACTCACTCATTGTACAACTTGCCAATATATTATCTCTTCTTGATAGTCTACAGCTCCAATAGCTAAAATCAATATAAATTTTATAAGTATTAATCAATAAATGTGTAGTTGAGATATAAATTCCTGGGGGAAGGAGGCACTTTGTGGTAAATTTGCATTAGCTTCTCTAGCAGCCATTGTTAAATTACTTTCTCTCCTCAACTGAACCCTGATTTGTCTTCATGGTGCCCTTCTCTGTCAACACAAAGATTTCCCTAGCTATAGTGGGTGAATCTCGATTTCTTTAACTACTCAAAGTGATCCCATTCTTCTTACTAAGTAATTTATTCAAAGATAGGAGCTTGAAACAATTCTATTATGTGAAGACTTCAGTTAATAAACAAACATGGCTTAGTAGAAAGTTGAAAATAACCTGTATAACTGGTATTATTCAGTTATTAAAAAAACCAAACCTAGAAAAGTACTTACTTCCAGAATTCTTGGTATGACATAATAAATCACTTACTGTTTAAGCCATTTTTTGTTAGAGTACTCAGTTGTTGACAACCAAAATCATCCTGATTTAGTCCTTTTCACAAGAGCTTAAGGCAAAACAACTGCAATAAGTTGGTTTGAGAAACCAAGTCCAGATACTCAAAGAAGGTTTTGTATAAGAGCTAACAAAGGCAAATTGAAATTAACTGCAAGGACCTTCAATTCCCGTTTTAGGTATTTGGTTTGCATAATATTTACAAAGGGGGCAGGGACTGATAATTTGGGGTAACATTGATTTTGATCTTCTGTAATGCATATAAACTATTGGAGGAGAAACAAACTAAAAATAGGGAATTGAGTGAGAAGTCCCAATGTGAAGCCATGAGGATTAGCATGTTATTGGTGATGAAGGGGAAGGAACAGGTAAGAGGAGCTAGAAAATCAATTCATGGACTCAGTGACCAACTAAATGGAAATATTAAGGTTGAGACAATGACTGCTCTGAGCCTGAGGACAGTCTAGCAAATGATTGTGTGCCCCCAAATTCATATGTTGGCATCCTAACCCCCATATGATGGTATGAGGAAGGTGGGGCCTTGGAAAGTAATTAGGTCTTAAAGGTGGACTCCTTTGTTAATGGGATCAGGGCTCCTTCAAGAACATGGCTAAGTGTCAACAAATGCTTGTCAATAAATGGGAAATCTATGAACATTCTTCAAAAACCATTCAAATCTTAAATTTTAGAAGTATATTTTTATATAGTAGCTAGTTTTATCTTATTAAATACAGTGTGTAGTGTGTATGTATACCTACGTATATTAGCTAATTTGATCTTTAGTAAGTGATGATAGTTCTTGAACTCTTAAAATAGAGACCCATTATTATGTCATTACAATTTGGTTTTAAAAAGATTTCCTAGGGACAGAAGAAACAAAGAAAGAAATATTGAAGACATATTTTGTTTGCGTTTTTGTGTGTTTGTATGTAATCATTGTGACTCAGCCACATGAGAAAAATAAAATACCTATTTTTTATTAATTATGGTAATTTGAATAGCTTTTGACAAGGAAATATGAAATAATTTCCCCCCTTTACTTGGCAATTATTCTAAGGGAAAGTAATAGGAAAACATCTTTCTACAAGGGAAGACATAGTAGCTGAATTAGCCGGTAACAACCAAGGAAAAAAATAATGATATGCCAGGAAAGTAAGTTGCTAAAATTTTTGGTTAGAGCTTTCATTTTTTCAAAGATAATCAAGAAAAAAAATAGGAACAACATAGTTGTATGAAAACAATACGGGCAACATTAGTGTAGAAACATAGAAATGACCCTTGAAGAGAATTGAGTTAACCTATAACTTGGTTCAATGACTAGCACGTTTTAGAAACTCAGTATATGCTTACCAATTCACAGGCGTGGACTTCTTTTGAGTTAGTGAAAAGGAATTAGGGAACAGAATTCAACATGTGGTTAGTAGAACTGGATCTATACTTGACTAGCTGAGAACCTTAAAGAAGTTCTCTGTCCATCATGCCTCATGTACATAATGAGGGCTTATCGAGGCCTTATCTTCTCCTTAAGTATAGCACAATCTCTAAGTAACTCACAGAATTGCAGGAAACATTGTAAAATGTATGTTTTGAAAAACATAAAAATTTATACACATGGAGAATTAATAATTTGATTGGGTAAAGACTTTGAAAATAAAAAGTACAACCAACTGAAGTATCATACCAGACTTGTCATTTAGGAAATGATACAAACAAAAAGGAATGCACCCAGTTAACGTATCATACAGACTTGTCATTTAGGAAATGATAGGATTTTGTCATGGATTATGGTTTTAAATATATGCTGGATCCACTATTTTGATTTTCTGCTATAGAGACTCAGGTGATATGAATTGCACTCTTCTGCTGATTCTCCATTTCTACTAGTTTCTTTCCAAGCCTTTTTCTTTCTTTCATGCTGCCATTTTCATTTGCTTATTTGCTTCCCTGAGTATTTTAGTGTTTCTTATTAATTATTTATTTGAATCTACTGTGAGTGTCTTATAATTTTTTCTTTTTTTGAGGTAATTATTGTTTTTGTTTTTCCATTTATTTCCTGAGTTCCATAAATGTTTTTGTTTTTCTCTATATCTATTTCTGTTTTTCAATTATTAATTTCTAATTCAAGTTGTTTATTTATATTCTTAAATGCCTGATTGAATATTTCTAAACATATTTGGCATGTTGACTTACTGTTTGTTCCTGGTTCATATTTATTTTATAGGAGATGGTTTACTTATATATGTTATATATTAAGATTTTTTAAAAAGTTGTTCTAATTATTTATACAGGACAGTAGAATGCATGTTAGTACATCATACATAAATGGAGTATAACTTCTCATTCTTCTGGTTGTACATAATGCAGAATCACATGGGTAATGCAATCTTATATATACATAGGGTATTAATGTCCAATTCATTCTACTATATGTTACATTTTTTCCTCTGAGTTTTTGCAATAACTTACATGGACTTGTTTAATTTTCACTTGTTCACTTTTATTTGATATTTAGACATTTTACAAGATTGCTATCTTAAAGTCACAATGTTTCCCTAATGTTAGTAGACCACTGTGCTGGTACTTTGTTTATTTTGTTTTATTCTGTTGTTTGCAGCTGTGGGTCTGCTAATTTTATATAGCACTTTTGCCATGATGTATATCTCTCCTTCATTTTCCTCCTTTACTTCTAAATTGCCAGAGTGTTCTTCTTTTGTACCCAATTGTCAAAGTGTTCTCAATAATCCTATTTTCTCCTCCACAGACATGCATTTGGAAAAGCATCCTTTTAAAATTGAGTTTGTACTTTCAAATAGCACACATGTAGAAATGTCTTCCTTATAGTCCTTGTTGTGTCTGTCCAAGCACTGCTCTGATGTTTTTAGATTTAGGTGGACTTAATCTTTCTGGCATTGTTTGACCTTCCTTAGACCCTGCCACTCATTTCTCTCTTTTTCTGTAGGTCTTCTTTGGATACCTCAAAACCTTGCAACAGGTTAACAGTAAGGGATGCAGTGGGAGCAAGAGTGCGTGAGGATTAGTGCTTTTTTTTTACTTTTTACTTAGTTATTTTAAGGTGTCAGTGTAAGGTGAAAAACAGCCCTTTTGTAATTAATTTTCACATCCCCTCTCTAAAAGCATAAGGGAGTCCCTGCCCCAGGGGGTTCTGCTCCGGAATCTTCTACCTGGGAAACAAAGCTTAACTGCTCAGGTTAGCACATTAAAAAGAAGACCTATCTGCCCCCAATTTTAAAGTGACCAATCCCTAGCTCTCCACGCGGTTTTGTAGTGGGCTCTATAAAATCCCTCCCTCGCGTCCCCTCTCTCTCTTCCTCTTTTTCCTCTTTCCTTCACCTGGGCGCCCACTCCCCTGAATGAAGGATCTCCTGGCTGTACAGAGGTGTTTGTGTCTGGCTGGCCGATACCCTAACAGTCAGTATTGTCAATATTGTGTATTGAGTAGATGGCTGAATTATAGTTGTAACAAATCCTTAGGGAAGAATTTGTGTTTGTCCATTTGTGGCCCCCACTTAGTGCCAAGGTTGATGGACAACTTTCCTTTTACTTCCCTTTGTGACAACCTCAGTTTTTACATTTTATGTTATTGTTGTAATATTAGTTTGTATATATACAAACAAATGACAATAGAATATTATTTATTATATGCCAAAATGATATTTGAACTTCTTAATTCCTATACATTTAATACTAGTATAAATTAAAATATAGTACAAACTGACAGCTCCAAATTGTTTATTCTTAACTTTGGTTTTTTACCTAATATTTATTCTTAGTTAAATAAAGATGCTCTAATTTTCTTTAAAAAGTTGTTTGATTTTTCTCATCATTTTGGGAAAACACAGTGTAGGGTTGTTCCTAGTATATAGCACAAACTGAAGACATATTTGTTGAATACATAGTGTTAAAGCAAAGCAAAAGTATCATAAGAACATGCTTAAATCAAATGATTACAGTTAGCTCAAAAATATTTAGTCATTATAATCAAATAGTGGAAAATATATATTATAGATGTCATGAAGTATAGTAAACTAATTGCACTATGGATATGAAATGATACACTGTGTGATCCAGCGAGAAAGGTATTAGGCTGTGACAAATATCTAGGTTTTTTTTTTAATTCACACAAATTTATTCAAGTCAATTAGCCTATATGTGTTCCACAAGAGAATATCCTAAAAATATCAATCTAGCAATTATTATATTGT
Source organism: Geosciurus inauris (assembly GCA_004024805.1). Classification (NCBI taxonomy): domain Eukaryota; kingdom Metazoa; phylum Chordata; class Mammalia; order Rodentia; family Sciuridae; genus Geosciurus; species Geosciurus inauris. Next base: position 49,194 of record PVHX01008325.1, on the reverse strand, counting down.
GTTCTAATCTATCAACCACATCTTCACATTTTGCTTCAGGCTCCTTTAACAACTCTCACTCTTAGTTTCTAACTCACCTGCTTGAATACTCACCAGGTATTTCTCATACTTTTTTCATTTACCTATGTCAGAATGCTTGCTTTTACATGTTTTCCTGTTTTCACTGAATTCAATGATGCTGTATGTATTATAGTTATTAACATATACAGCAAATTCATAAGTACAAATGGAACTATGAATCATTAGACAAACCTGTTAGTCATTATTATAATACCAATAGCCTATTTTTCTTTTTCTGATTTCCATTATATAACTCTTGTGATGATTCTTACTGAAAAGAGGAAATAAGTTGGATCAGGAGTGATGTTACTTTATTTATTTTTTTATTTTTATTTTTTGATCTGTTCAGTAGAGGTTACTGTTTAATCCAGTAAATACAATTTTGGTTCTGTGGCTCCTCAATAGTTGTGGGGCTTGAACAAACAACTGAACCTCCCTTGGTGTCCTTTTCTCCAGCTGTGAAATGGTAGTGCTAGTAACTTCCTATGTGGCACAAAATATTGTTGTAAAAATGAGATAATAGATGCTGAATGCTTTCAAATATAAAGTTTTTATACATGTAGAATATTATATACCTGTGTGTAGACCAATCAGAACACACTCGCAAAGGCAGAACACCTAAGTCTAATTGTAGTACATTCAATCTGAGTAGCATTAGATAAAAATGATAACCTGAATGATTTCCCACAAAACATGAGATTCCCTTCTAAGAAGTAACAATTTGAAAGAGCTTACTTCTGAGCATCTATCTCATATTCTGAATTCTGGCCAAAGGTCCATAGGATTTCTCAATAAGAATAGGTTGAGCAGATGCAAATTTAAAGTTTATGATTGTTTTTCCTTACAAATGAGCTTCATTCCTATTTGTTCCATATAAAGGCACATGTAACTGATACAGGAAATCTCAGTTACAATTACTGTTGTACCAGTATAGTGATCTAGAACAATTATTCTTAATCTCTCAGAGTTTCTCTTTTCACATCTGAAAAATGGAAGTTAGGTATAGATTATTTTCATAGACTTTCAGAATTAAAGTTGTAAATATGTTTAAAATATGGAGGCATACATATATGCAAAAATCTAAAATATGCAAACAGTAAACATTCAGAGAAGCAGAAATTCAGACATCTCCTAAGTTATTTATTGAGCAATGTTGAATGAATATAAATTGCCAAGCACTGAGCTAGACTCCAGTGATACCAAAATATATCACTAAGGCTTTGTCTCTCATGGGAGAGGCTATTTAAGCAAACAATACAAAATTGAGTACAAGGATTTATGAGTGATGAACATGCTCCATCACCTGGACCTTACCGTTTAGATTTAGAAGCTTCAAATTTAGTGATTTTTGGTGGGGTAAGGATACTGGGGATTGAACTCAGAGGCATTCAATCACTGAGCCACATCCCCAGCCCTGTTTTTTATTTTATTTAGTGACAGGGTCTCACTGAGTTGCTTAGCACCTCGTTTTTTCTGAGGCTGGCTTTAAACTTGTGATCCTCCTGCCTCAGCCTCCCGAGCCTTTGGGGTTACAGTCTTGCACCACTGTACCTGGCCAAATTTAGTGATTTTTAAAAAGTTAAAAATCTTTTAATTTTCTTTTTTAATTTGCAAAAAGATATTTTAAATAGATGTTTCCAGATATTCAGGGATAGGCTAACACAAATATGTTCTGTTACAAATAGGCTAGATTTCCAGCATTGTCCAAAACCTTAAATTAATTCAATATGATCCTAGATGTATTTCCACATTTTTCATATTTAAAGTAAGTATATACTAATTGACTTTGACTTTATTTGAACTCTGTAGCTAGAGCCACACAAATCAAATTTTAAAATAAAAATTTAAGCCTCTTAAAAATAAAGTTTAAATTTCATATTAAAATGTCTTAATTTTAAAAAGTTAATTATTTTTTACTTTGCCTATTCCTTTATTTTACTAAGTATAACAATTTTATTATTTCATGGAATCAATTCTTCACTTTAAAATATTGGTTATTTTGAAAATTTATAAACAAATTAAGCTTTTTTAAACAGAAGATAATGTTTTATAAATTTACTTTAATCTGCTGCCAAGCAAACTCTCCTCTATATTTACAATCTCTACAATTGTCTATGCTTTGATTGAACAGTATTAACATTGTAAAACTTTGAGATCATTTTGAATAACAGATCTAGGTTGAAACTGGATTCAATCCATGTCTTGATTTTGATTTTCTTTTTAGAAGTAGCTAAGAGGGTATGACCCACCTATTGGTTTTTGTATTCAGAATAATATACTTTCAACTATAGTCAGCACAAACATCTTGCTAAATTAAATTTACCCTAATTTTGAAGACACAATTATTTAACTTATTTTCTTTAAGTCATTTAAAACAGCATGCAGATATCTAGGTCTAATTGAATGATAGACAAGATACTCTGGAAAACCTACCAAATAAAATCCTCTGAAATGAATAATAAAAAATGGAGAAGAAAACTAAAATGTAGCAAAAATAGTGAAAGAAGTAATCCAATAAATTAAATATTCCATGACTTTTTTATGCCAATTCCAGAATTCTGTGTTTCCTTTGATGGTTTTATAGCGTAGAGAACAGTATATAAAGCCTATAACTTGCAAAACCAGGGAATGGTAGGAAGAAATCACCCCCAAATCTAAAACCTTAGAGGAATCCATGCTTTGTGTATCTTTCATAACAGGAATAAAGCATTCACATAAGTGAAATTTAATTTCTAATAAATATTAAATTTTCAGATATTAAGTACTAACAATATAGGTAAAGATATCTCAAAAATCTAAACACAGTTTTATGTGTTTCTTACTATTAAATATTTTAGATAATTCAACATAATCACTATTATGATATTTAGTGACTAGCTCTACTATTCAATATTCTTGGTGGATATTTTCTGTTAACTCTGCTTTACCTTCTTTTACAAATGTTTTATTCTGTTGCTGATGTTTTAGAAAAATTTGTTTGCTACATGCTATCACTTAGTAAGAAATGACCTTTGAAAGGTTACCATGTAGGAATATTTTGTTTAAGAATCAGCTTACTTTTCATGAGAGACAGAGTTATAATTTAAAGAATTGAATGTAAAAGTATGGAGAGAGACTCTTTAATATCACTAATAAGCAAAATATATATTAAAACAATAAAATTTTGGTTTTCTCCCATCAAATTAGTATTTTTCATATTAGTTCTCATATTTTAAATGTGAAAAAGTCAGCATTATTGTATAGCACCACAATTTAAACATAAATAGCCATAAAGTGGTATATACCTTTGACTTAGAAATTATACTCCCAAATATTTAAAAATTCAAATTATTTCAAAAATTTATAATATTTATTCATAAGCATATGTTGTATATTTTTCCACTGTGTTCTCTTTCAGAGAGAGAGAGAAGTGTATATGTGTTTATATAGAGGAGGTATGATAAATTATCAAATTTTTAAAAAACCAAGTTTTAGTTATTCTATTTTTAATAAAACATTTTTGTACTTATGAATACATACAAATAGAAATTAGTTTGGAATGATAAATACCAAGTTATGAATAGTAGTCATCTGAGTGGTGGCAATATAAACTATTTTATTCTTTTCATAATTTTACAATAGCATTTAAAAATCTGCACATTAATTTTATAAAATATTCACCTTTGTAGTATTGGAAATAGGGTGTGAGAGTGGACAGGCAGCACAGTTAAGGGATAAAGCTATGCTCATGACACCAGTGACAGCTTACACTAGGGAATGTTGACATCGTAAGGTTGACTGAGTGCATCTGTTTGAGAGGCACCGTTATATGTGTCATTCTGTTTAACCCTTACAATGGCCCACTTTAGATATATGGAAACTGAGGCTAACAGTAAATTACCTAAGGTAGTATTTCTCATAAGTAGCAGACTTGAGACTTGAAACCAGACTGACTTGACTTCAAACTCACTTTTCTTTCCTCCCTTCAATATTATGAAGGCTTATCTTCAGAAACACTTTTCTTCAGTTTTGTATTCTGGAATGTGATCTAGAAATGTAACATTAGAGTTCATATATTGTCATAGTAAGGCAGACTACTATTCATAACAGACTGCTACACTATCAACATTACTCCAATATTGAAGAGTTGTGTTCTCTTATCTCACTTTTCCAAGTCTTTGTTTTCTGATTTGTGGAATGGGAGTAATCATGTACCTATCACATAGCCTGTTGCACAGGCAATGCTGTGAGAAAATGCATGAGAAGCACATAATACAGTGTCTGGTCACTAACATTTTCATTATTCATATTATATTCAATAACAGATATGATTTGCTACGCTGGAACAATTATTTGAGCCATTAACTATAGCTTAATCTATTTTGTTAAATAGGCTTGACATTAGTATATATTTCTCTCAAAGTTAGACACCATATTTTCTTGTCAGCAATGCGAATAGATTTAATATGCTACTTGAAAGAATGCTAATGCATATAGGCTTTAAACCAAAAGCCTAATGGAAAGTTGTAAGATTATAAGATTAAGATTTGTCTTCTCTCACTTTGAAATGTATGCAAGTTTAATGTTATTTCAGGGCAAGATACGGCTAATCCATAGAAACTATATTTTTTCCCAATATATCTTATAGTGTATCTATCAGTGTAAACTGTAAATGATCTTCCTATGGGATAAAAGGATATATAAAATTTAGTTCTTACACAAATAAACTGCAGAAATAAGAAAGGAAAGAGAGAAGGAAAGAAGGAAGAGATGGAGGGAGGAAAGGAAGAAAGAAACACTAAGCAGAAAATAAGTACTATAAAATAGGTACATATCAGCTGGAATTTAGAATGAAAGAATCAGGAACTTCCTAAAGGAGAAATCAGGAATTGTTGAGTAATGAACATGTGAGTTGGGTATTGAGGATCAAGTAAAATTTAGAAATGCAGAGATGGAAGAATACCTGGAAGGGTGGGAATGTATGTGTACCAGTCATTCAGTCAGAAAAGATCAAGTCACAGGTGGGGAAAATATTGGGCATGTACTTAGAAATGAAACTGGCTTTGTAACTTTTGCAAGTAAGGGCTTTGAGACTTGCCAAGACTGTAGAAACATGTTAGTCAGGTGCAGAGTGATCAGATCTTGGGGAGCCTCCATCCCAGGCCAAGCAATGGAAACTTTATTTCATAGTCAATAGGGAGTCAATTGAAGGTGTCAAGGATGCAATGATATGATCAGAGTGGTATTTTAGAAGATTAGGCCAACAGAGTACATTCAATTGGCTATTATGTAAGAACCTAGAGTTAGGGAAGTGAGCTTGAAAAGTTGTACAAGTTTTCATGTTTAAAACTAAATTTTTGCCTTTATAGGATCTGTAAGCCAATAATGTAGAACATTGGCATCAAGTGAAAATATGGCTCAGTTAGAGAAACCGATCAAAAATGTTCTGCAAAACACAGAAAAAGTGAAAAGTATCAGATTTAAGCATTTCTCAGACCAAAGATGCTGAAACCATCTTGTAATAGGAACAACCATTCAAGAAAATTTTATCCTCTTCAGTTTCCTGCCTCTTCCACATCTATTCTAAATTTTTCTTGCTGTAACCCTGATTGGAACTGGCAGAAAGTCTAGTTTGTAATAGAAGTAGCATAGAAATGCTGTGCAAATATCATATAAGGAAAGAGGGAAGGAAGAACCTGTACCCATCCTGTCCTTGCCTAAAAAGACAACAGGAATTCTCTTTTAACAAGGCTGGAAGTGGGAAATTAAATCAAGTTTTAACTTTAGATTGTTATTTGTATCTGGATATTTTAAATTAACTTATGAATTGCAACATACTCCATAAGAGGAAACTAGAGAAGTCAAGGGGACTGCATGAATTAGTGTCCAACAACAGAATTGGGAAAGATGTAGACATCAGCTTGATTTGAGGAAAGTGAGATCATGGTAAAGTTTCTTTCATGATTTCTATTTAGCAGCCATGTTTGTTAATTTGAACAATATTGTGCTCTACAAACAAAAGTGAAATTAAAAGTTATACAAATGATGAAGGAATTTCATTAAGTCATTAAGATATTGGGATCTAATGAACAAATGAGTTGACTGGTAGTTCACAGTTGAGGAACAAATGTTAGCAGGAATGATGGTCTTCAAAGGAAAGCATAGGCACTCATGGGCATGGCTTTCATGATGTCATGATGGTGATAGTGCTACATTCATTTGACAGAAGTCACTAAGTTTTATGCTAAATTGAGAAATGCTATTGCATATAAATTGCATACTATTTAAAAAAGAGAGTGAATGGCTATCAAAGAAGTAAACAAATCTTTTGGGAAAATGATGGCTTTACATACATTTTGCCAAAATGACTATCTTTCATTATGATCTTATCGAGAATGTCAAGCATGTAGTATAGAATGTGATTTCAGGTTATTACATATTTTGTTAGGAAAAAAATTGACAGATGAAAAATAAAATATCCTTTATACTTCATATTCATTTAAAATAAGCTAAATCAATGCCATATTTTGTTTAAAATAAAACATGCTTATTATCATAAGTATACTCAAATTGTCAGAAACAATAGCCCAAGCAACTTTTGTCATTATGTATTCTGATTTCTGGTTTCTGCTTTAAATTAATCTATTTTATTATGTTTAAATTTTATCTTTAAAAATCAGAGTAATTCATACACATAGTTCTAAAAGAAAAATAGCAATAAACACATATAGAACTTCAATCTTTTCATCCTCCAAATAGTTATATTAAAAGTTCCAGTTAAATATCCTCAATTTACATTATTTTTTTCTATCTAAATTTATCTGTTAATCACAAAATATGTCATCATTACATTTCCTTATAAACCCTTTTTTGAAATATAACTGATCTTTAAGAATTCACTATTTTTGAAGGCTTATCTTTCAAAGTGGTGACAATATAAACTTTTTTTTCATAATTTTACAATAGCATTTAAAAATCTTCACGTTAATTTTATAAAATATTCACCTTTATAGTATTGGAAATAGGGGTTGAGAGTGGACAGGCAGCACAGCTAAGGGATAAAGCCATGCCCATGACACTAGTGACAGCTTACACTAAGGAATGTTGATTGAGGTAAGATAACACAACTCTTAAGAAACATTTACTCCTCAACTGTAAACTACCAGTCAACTCATTATTTCATTAGATCCCGACATCTTAATGATTTAATGAAATTCCTTCATCATTTATATAACTTATAATACTTTTCAAAATGTATTATTAAATTACCTAAAGTTTCCAATGGAATTGTAAAACTTTATTAATACAGTCAAATATATTAAGTGTGTCTACTAGTACTTTTCAGTTGGATATATGCATCTCACAAATCTTTCTTTCTGCTCCTGTCTAAACTCTTTATAAGCCTGTTTCACATTTCTCATTTTCAGTTTATACTGACAAAACCCTTGGTCTCTATGACATATTAGGTCCCTAGTTCCCACATTCCATATTTTCTTCTTTCTAAGTTTACTTTCTATTTTCATATAGAACATTCTTGTTTTTAACAGCTTTTTCACTGCTATGATCAAAACATCTAATGAGAAAAATTTTAGAGGAGGAACAATTTATTTAGGTACTTCTGCTTTCAGAGTTCTTTGTCCATGGATGGCTGACTTCATTCTTTGGGGCTTAAGAGGAAGCAGAACATCATGGTAGAAGGGTGTGGCAGAGCAAAGCAGCTCAGGACATTGCACCAGGAAGCAGACAGAGATCACTCCACTCTCATCAAGTATAAAACATATACCATCAAAACACTCCTCAGTGACTACTCCAACCACACCCTACCTGCCTACAGTTACCACCCAGTTAATCCCTTTGGGGATTAAACAGAGTTTAAAACTCTTACAACCCAATCATTTCCCCTCTAATTTCCTTACATTGTAAACAAACGGACATTTGGGGAATACCTAATATCTAAACCATGACAATTGTTCAATAGTTTTCTGCAAAAAGCAAATGAGAAATCAAAATATTCAAGACAAAAACATTCAGCACTTCATATTTGTACATATCTTTATTCAATTTTAAGAGCTGATTGATAGTTTAGCTATGTATAGACAATTCTAGGTTAGAAATCACTTTTTTTTTAACCAAAACGTGAAGGTCATTTTTATTTTTTTATAGTTCATAGTGCTAGTGTTGAGGCAGCTGAAGATCATCTGATTTTTCAATACTTTTAATATGATTGTTTTTCATCTGATTCTTTGGACTATGCTCTTAGCCATTACTTAGCTTTATGCATTATTTTTCTAATAGTCAAGGTTTGACAAAATCTGTATAGAATCAATTCTAGACAGAGCCAATCAGATGTTAAAAATGATTATATTGTACTTTGCTTAGTTTTTAATCATTTTTCTACAAACCAGAGGAGACTATAAATTTTACTATATGTATTTTAACAGATTTGTTAAGATATATTTTATATCACATAAAATTCACCCATCTCAATAAATTTCTAGCAACCCTACTAAGTAATTTAAATAGAGCACAGGTCTATTTTAGAATGTTTCTATTTTCTCAGTAAGATCCCTTGTACCCATTTACAGTGAATTTCTATCTATACCCTCAGCCCCAGACAACCACCAGTTTATTTCTGTCTCTACAAATTTGTCATTTCTAGACTTCCCATATAAATGGAATCAGATTATGTATGGTCTCTTTTGTTTGGCTTTTTAAACTGAGAATAATGTTTTTGAGATTCACCCATGATATTGAACGTGTCAGTAATTTATTTTTATTTCTGAATAGTATTCAATTCTGTGGGTATACCACAATTAGTCTACTTATGCACAAGTTAATGGACATTTAGATTGTTTCCAGTTTGGGTCTACTATGAATAATGCTGCTATGGATACTGAGGTATATTTTTAACTGAGTTGTACATTATTATACTTAACTTTTTGAGAAACTACCAAACGTTTTCTGAACTGGGTGCACTATTTTACACTGTGAGCATTTCTAATGCCGTAAAACTTCAACATTAATTCCTTCTTCCCTTTAAATTTTCTTGCTGAGGCCTCAAAAAGTCTTCAGCAAGAGTCTCTTATACAGTGTCTCTCTAAAAAGTGATGCACAGACTTTCTTCTCTGCATTTGCAAATTTGTTCACATTTAATTTGTCCAAAGTGACTTATACATGTTTTATCCAAAAATACATTATTTTACATTGAATATGCATATGTATTTATGTGTACACATACACACACACAATTCCTAAGTGAACAACTTCATTATGTTTACCACTTTAACACATACCCATGTAACCACAATACATTTCACTCTTGAGAATAAGACCTGCATTAAGGTACCTGTCTCACTATGCCAAACTATCCCCCAGATATTAACTCACTTTTGTCTCCTATAATCATAGATAAGTATTTAAAGTTCTTTTAAAAATGATTGACCCTTAATAAAATTTTCTTTTTTTTAAGTTTTATTGAGCTATAATTCACATTCTATCAAATGTAACATAAATTTAAAATTCAGTTGTTTTATTGTAGTTACACTGTTATGAAATCATCAGCACTATCTAATTTTATAATGGTTTTATCACCCTAGAGACCCTGTATTTATTAGGAGTCACTTCTTAAATCCATCTGAACCCAGCTGCTGACAAAAGCTAAGCCATTTCTGTTTGTATGAATTAACATTTTCTGAACATCTCATATAAATGAAATCACACAATATATGATATTTTGTGATTGTTTGCAAAGTTAGTCTTTGTTGTGTGTGTTTGTACTATTTTTATTGGTGAACAATGTTCTATTATATAAATATATACTATATGGCTTATCTATTTACATTTGATGGACATTTGGTTAATTTCTACTTTGGGGCATTATGACCAATGCTTCTATTAACAGTTGTATATATGTATTTGTGTTGTCATGTCTTTTCAGTTCTCTTGGATATTCATCTGTGAGTAAAATTGTTGGCTTACATGAAAATTTTATGTTTAGTATTTTGAGAAGTCACCAAACTGTTTTCCAAAACACCTCTATCATTTAGAATCAAAATAACAATGTATGAAAATTTCCATTTCTCCTTATATCCCCTCTAACACTTGTTATTATTTGTCTTTTTTTTTTAATCTTAGTCACTCTAGTGAGTATGAAGTGATATCTCATCGGTGTTTTGATTTGTATTTCTCATTGACTAATGCTGCTAAGTGTCTTTTCATTGGCTGATTGAACATTTGTTTATCTTCTTTGGATAAATGTCTTTTGAAATCTGTTCCCAAATTTTCATTGAATATTTGTTCTTATATTAATGAATTGGGAATTTTTATATGTTCTTGATACAAGTCCCTTATCAGATATGTAATTTGCAAATGTTTTTCTCATTAGGTTTGTCTTTTCCCTTTTTTGGACGGTATTCCCTGAAGCACAAAATGTTTAAGTTTTAGCAGAATCTAATTTACCTAATTTTGTGTGTGTTGATTTTAATATATGTGTTTGTGTGTGTGTGTGTGTGTGTGTGTGTGTTTGTTTGTTTTAGAGTCCTGTGTAAGAAATCATTGCCTGCTGGGTGTGATGACACATTCCTGCAATCCCAGTGGCTCAGGAGGCTGAGGCAGAAGAATTGCAAGATCAAAGCCAGCCTCAGCAACTCAGCAAAGTCCTAAGCAATTTAGCAAGACACTTTCTCAAAATTTAAAAATAATAAATAAAAAATAAAAAGGTCTGGAGATATGGCTCAGTGTTTAAGTACTCCTGGGTTCAGTCCCTTCAATCCCTGGTACCTAAAAAGAAAGAAATTGTTGCCTAACCCAAGGTCATAAAGATTTCTTTGTTTTGTTTTGTTTTGCTTCCTTCTAAGTGTAATAAACTTGCCCTTATATCATTTAGGGCTATAATACATTTGAGTTAATTTCTTTATTTGATATGCATGAAGTAGATTCACTGTATACTGGTTACTAACTTGTCTGACTCTGGTAAGGCAACCCATCACCCCAAATAAACAGTTACGTGAAGAGGGTTTTTTTTTGTTGTTGTTGTTCTAATCAGTTATACATGACAGCAGAATGCTCTTAGGTTCATTGTACACAAATGGAGCACAATCTTTCATATCCCTGGTTGTACACTAAGTAGGGTCACATAATTTGTGCAATCATACATGTACCTAGGGTAATGATGACCATCTCATTTAACCACTTTTTCTATCCTCATACCCCCTCCCCACTCTTCCTTCCCTTTGGCCAATCCAAAGTTCCTCTACTCATCCCATGCCCTCTGCCTTGTGGATTAGCATCCACTTATCAGAGAAAATACTTGGCCTTTGGTTTTGGGGGATTGGCTTACTTTGCTTAGCATGATATTCTCTTACTCCATCAATTTACCTGAAAATGCCATGATTTTATTCTTTTATTGCTGAGTAATATTCCATTATGTATCTATACCAATTTCTTTATCCATTCATCTATTGAAGGGCATCTAGGCTGGTTCCATATTTTGGCTATTGGGAATTGTGCTGCTCTAAACATTGATGTGGCTGCATCACTATAGTATGCTGTTTTTAAGCCCTTTGTTTATAGACCTAGGAGTGGGATGGCTGGTTCAAATGGTAGCTCCATTCCAAGTTTTCTAAGGAATCTCCATATGAATTTCCAGATTAGCTGCACTAATTCACAGTCCCATCAGCAATGTATGAGTGTGCCCTTTGCCCCACATCTTTGCCAGCACTTATTGTTGTTTATATTCTTGATAACTGCCATTCTGACTGGATTGAAATGAGATCTTAGAGTAGGTTTGATTTGCATTTCTGTAATTACTAGAGATCTTGAACATTTTTTCATATATTTGTTGATTGATTGTATATCTTCTGAGAAGTGTCTGTTCAGGTCCTTTTATTGATTGATTGGTTTTTGTTTTGTTTTGGTTTTTTTTGGTGTAAAGTTTCTTGAGTTCTTTATCTCTCCTGGTGATTAGTGCTCTATCTGATGTGCATGTGGTGAAAATTTGCTCCCAAACTTGTGACATAAACCTTTGTTTGTTTTCAAGAATTATTTTTGCTATTCCATGTCACTTGCATTTCCACATGTGTATTACAATCAGACTGTTAATTTTACACAAAATGGAATCTGAGATTTTGATAGCACTTGGTTTAAATCTGTAGATCAATTTAGGAAGTATTAATGACATTAAATCTTTCAATTTATGAATGTGTGATGCCTTGCCATTTTCTTAGGTCTTTAATTTCTTTCAACAATATTTTGTAAATTAAAATACAAATTATACTTCTTTGGTTAAATTTACTACTAAATTTACTATTAAACATTTTCTATTCAGTTTAGTACTTGTTTTTTTTTCCAAGAACAGTTTCATTTGACTGTTATATGTGTCCCTGAATATGTCTATCTTTCCTATTTCTTTATGTTTTCCATTTTTAAATTAAAAATTTGGAATCTTAAATATAATGTGGTTACTTTAAGGATGAGGCTTTTATACATGTTTTGCTTTTGTTATTTATGATTTCAATTATTGATGTCATTCGTGTTTTTTAAAGAAATTTTCCTACACAAATTCTGTAAATTATATATATTCCATGGTGTTCAACCAATAGGGTTCCTGTTTAGTCAGCTTAGTGGTTAGTGAGTGTCCTCTTGAACTAACATGTCTTACACACTTTGTGGGATGTGTATGTGTGCTTGTGTGTGTGTTATACTTGGGCATATTTTTATTGTTGTGTGTAGTTTAAAGCTGTGATTTCCCTCTTACACAGAACCTCCAGGTCACTTAGAGGTAATAGATTATGTCCATCTGAGATATTTTCTGAGCACACACATAACACTGAACAAACACAGCAGTCCAGGTTTCCCAGATTATGTCAGAACCTTCCAAAGCTTCCTATAAACATCTCAATCTACAAGGTTTTCTTCTGAATTTTTTGGATAGTCTCTTGATTGCTCCAACTGGTATCTATGCCTAAGCTGTGATGTTAAACTATTTGCACTGATTCTTTCCAAAAAAGTACTCTGGGGATATATATGCCTTTTTCCACAGTGTGAGTTCAGAATGAGGACAAATGACAAGTCTGTAAGTGAGACTTCCAGACCTATCATATTGTGAAAATTCTCTAGGAATGGGTCTTTTTGAAGATCTTCAATACTGGCCTGCCTCTCTCAAAGGCTGTTAGACAGCTGTTTATTCATGACTCTGAATCTGTGGATAAAGTGATGTGAATAGGGCAGTTTAAAATGCCACAAAACACTCTTCACATTGAGATTTGTCATTTTTCTTGAAAAATGCTACAGGGACTTTGGAGATTTCTGATTAATTTCCAGAATTTCATAAAGGTTGACTTGGGCAAATTTTGCATGCAGCCTTGTTACTCTGTGGAAAAACAGATTTTAGATCGTCCTCTCTACTATGTTGAAAAACCTCTTTCCTATACTATGGTTTTTAAATGCTCCACAGTATGAATATGCCACAATTAATCACTAATTAAATCAGTCATAGTAATGGGTAATTATTCAGATTATTTGCATTATTTTTGATTCTTACATGCATGTTTTGGTGCACACATATATGTATTTTTCTTGATTATATAATTTGGATTATAGTCACTATGATAGGAATATACAAGTCATTTAATGATGAGTAAACATTCCAAAAAATGCAATATTTGGCAGTTTTGTTGTGTGCATATCATACAATGCACTTACACAAAACTTAGATGGTACAGCTCATCACATACATCTGTTATGTGGTATAGCCTGTTGCTCCTGGGGTACAGCATATTACTATGCTGAATAATGTAGGCAGCTGTTACCCAGGGATAAGTATTTAAATATTTAAATGTATCTAAATACAAAAAGGCCCAGTAAAAATATAGTATAAAAGATTTTAAAAATACTACACCTATCCAGGCAACTTGCTACTGGAAATTACTCTGAATAAGTCACTGAGTGGGTGGTCAGTGAATATAAAGTTCTGGGACATTTCTGTATACAACTATCAACTTGTAACATTGTACACTTGGATATGCTAAACATTATTTTTAATGAGTCAATCTTAGGTTATGGTAATGCTTTTACATCATAAATTTAAGTTTTTAAAAAAATTTGCCCTTTTATGACAACTTAAAACACAATCACATCATACAGCTGTCCAAAAAGTATTTTTTATGTATACTTATTGTATAAACTTTTTTCTATTTTATGAAGCTTTTATTTACCTTTTGCTTTATAAAGTTTGTTGTTAAACTAAGACACAAAACACAAATGTTTTGGCCTACTCAGAGTCAGGATCCTAAATCACCATCTTCCACTTCTACTTCTTGTCCCATTGGAAGGACCTCAGGGATCATAATATACATGGAGCTGTCATCTCATATGGTAACAATGCCTTATTCTGGAATCCCCCTTGAAGGACCTGTTTGAGTCTGTTTTACATATATGATAAGGAGTACAATGTAAAAAACATGATAAAAATGTAGTAAATAACACAAAATAATAGGATAGATTTTTATTACCTCATCAAGTGTTTTGTGCTGTACATAATTGGGTGTGCTGTACTTTCATGTAGCAGGCAGCATAGTACATTTGTTTGCATGAGCATCAGCAAAGATGTGCATATGCATTATGCTATGATGTCATATGAATTTTTCAGCTCCATTTTGATATCATGGGACCGGATTATATATGCAGATATTATTTAACTTCCTTTTTTAAAAAAATATTTATTTTTTAGTTGTAGGTGGACACAATAGCTTTATTTTATTTTTTTATGTGGTGCTGAGGATCGAACCCAGTGCCTCCCGCGTGCTAGGTGAGCACGCTACCGCTGTGCCATAACCCCAGCCCCTTAACTTCCTTTTTCTAAGCAGTTGTGCCAATTTGTTTTGTCAGAGTATAAAAGAGATTTCACTTGCTCTACATCCTCACTAACATATATAATCTCATAATTTTCATATGTTTTTGTAGGTATATGGGGCTATCCCAATGTGACATTAATTTGCTTTTTTTCTGATGCCTAAAGAGATAGAACACCTTTTCACCTACCTGCTGGATTTAATGGTATCATTTACTGTTGTCTATTCCAGATAATTTTTTGCAAATATTTCAAACTCTTTTGTCTTGAGTATAGATTGCAAATGTCTTCTAGATTAAGGAAGTCTTCTATTTTAATTTATCTTCAGAAGCTAAAATTTCATAAACATAAGTTTGACAAATTGATAAAATTATAACACATAGAAACCAAAATGACCCAGTTAATAAATGGGCAAAAGAACTAAACAGATACTTCTCAAGAGAAGAAATATGGTCAGTCAGCAAATATATGAAAGAATGTCTAACATCTTTCGATTGGTCGAGTGCCCCCGATTTCAATCTCCAATACCAAAAAAAAAAAAAAGAATATTCCATCCTTCAACAAGTAAATATACTATTTTTCTCAGCAGCACATGGATCTTTTTCAAAAATAGATCATATGCCACAAAGCAAGTCTTAGCAAATACAAAAAAGTAGAGATACTACCTTGCATTCTATATGACCATAATGGAATGGAATTAGAAATCAATGACAAATTAAAAAATAGAAGCTACTCCAACTCTTGGAGACTAAATAATATGCTATTGAATGATGCATTGATAACAGAAGACATCAGAGAGGAGATAAAAAAAATTCTTAGAGGTAAGTGAGAACTCTGATACAACATATCAAAAATCTCTGGGACACTACGAAAGCAGTACTGAGAGGAAAGTTGATTGCATTAAGCTCATTCATTTAAAGAATAAAAAATCAACAAATAAATGACCTGACATTACAACTCAAGCCCTAAAACAAGAGGAACAAATCAACACCAAAAGAAGCAGAAGAAAGGAAATAATTAAAAATAGGGCTGAAATCAATGAAATTGAAACAAAAGAAACAATTCAAAAATTGACAAAACAAAAAGCTGTTTCTTTGAAAATATAAATAAAATTGACAAACCTTTAGCCACCCTAACAAAAATAAGAGATAAAACTCAAATTACTAAAATTAGTGATGAAAAAGGAAATACCATGACAGACACTATTGAAATACAGAAGATAATTAGAAGCTATTTTGAAAATTCATTCTCCAGTATAATAGAAAACCTCAAAGACACCAACAAATTTCTAGAGGCATATGACCTATCCAAACTGAACCAGGAGGACATACATGACTTCAGCAGATCAATTTCAAGGAAGGAAATGAAGATGCCATCAAAAGCCTACGAACCAAGAAAAGCCCAGGACCAGATGGATTCTCAGCTGAGTTCTACAAGACCTACAAAGAAGAATTAATACCAATAATCTTCAAATTATTCCATGAAATAAAAAAGGAAGGAACACTTCCAAACTCATTCTATGAGGCTAGTATCACCCTGATATTAAAACCAGACAGAGACACATCAAAGAAAAAAATTTCAGACCAATATTCCTGATGAATGTAAATACAAAAATTCTCAACAAAATTTTGGCAAATTGCATACAAAAACATATTTAAAAAAAATAGTGCACCATGATCAAGTGGGGTTCATTTCAGGGATGCAAGGTTAGTTCAACATATGGAAATCAATAAATGGAATCCATCACATCAATAGACTTAAAGGCAAGAATCATATGATTTTATCAATTTATGCAGAGAAAGCATATGACAAAATTCAGGACTCATTCATGTCCAAAACATTAGAAAAACTAGTGATAGTAAGAACATACCTCAACATAGTAAAAGCTATTTGTACTAAACCCAAGGCCACCATCATCCTAAATGGAGAAAAATTGGAAGCATTCCCTCTAAAAACAGGAATAATACAGGCATGCCCTCTTTCACCACTTCTATTCAAATAGTCCTTGAAACTCTAGCCAGAGCAATTAGATGAAAGAAATTAAAGGGATATGAATAAGAAAAGAAGAAGTCAAACTATTATTGTTTGCCAGTCACATGATACTATACTTAAAGGACCCAAAAATTTCCACCAGAAAACTTCTAGAATTAATAAATGAATTCAGCAAAGTAGCATGATATAAAATCAACACCCATAAATCAAATGAATTTCTATTCATCAGTGATAAATCCTGTGAAATTAGCAACTAGGAAAACTACTCCATTCAAAATAGCCTCAAAAAATAAATACTTGGGAATCAATCTAACAAGAGAGATGAAAGACCGCTACAATGAAAACTACAGGACGCTCAAGAAAAAATTGAAGAGGACCTTAGAAGTTGGAAAGATCTCCCATGCTTGGATAGACAGAATCAATATTGTCAAAATGACCATACTACCCAAAGCACTATACAGATTCAACATGCTTCCAATTAAAATACCCATGACATTCCTTATAGAAATAGAAAAAGCAATTATAAAATTTATTTGGAAAAATAAGAGACCTAGAATAATCAAAACAATCCTTAGCAAGAAGAGTGAAGCAGGAGGCATCATAATATGAAACCTTAAACTATACTA
The DNA here is from genome assembly GCA_004024805.1 of Geosciurus inauris. Lineage (NCBI taxonomy): Eukaryota > Metazoa > Chordata > Mammalia > Rodentia > Sciuridae > Geosciurus > Geosciurus inauris. Next base: position 31,689 of record PVHX01008325.1, on the reverse strand, counting down.
CAAAGCTATAGTAACAAAAACAGCATGATATTTACATCAAAATAGACATGTAAACCATACAGAATAGAAGACACAGAGACAAACCCACATAAATACAGTTATTTCATACTACATAAAGGCACCAAAAATACGCATTGGACAAAAGATAGCCTTTCAACAAATGGTGCTGGCAAAACTGGAAATACATATGCAGCAAAATGAAACTAAACCCCTATCTCTCACCATGTACAAAACTCAAAGTGAATCAAGGACCTAGGAATTAGAGCAGAGACCCTACGCCTAATAGAAGAAAAAGTAGGCCCAAATCTTCATCACATTGGATTAGGCCTCATCTTCCTTAACAAGACTCCTATAGTGCAAGAAATAAAATCAAGAATCAGTAAATGGGATGAATTCAAACTAAAAATCTTCTTGTCAGCAAAAGAAACAATCAATGATTTGAAGAGAGAGCCTACATATTGGGAGCAAATTTTTGCCACATGCATGTCTGATAGAGCACTGATCCTCAGGATATATGAAGAACTCAAAAAACTTTAAACACCAAAAAAAAAAAAAAACCAAAAAAACAATCCAATTAATACTTGGGATAAGTAGCTGAATAGAGTTCTCAGAAGAAATACAATCTATTAACAAATATATGAAAAATGTTCAAAATCTCTAGTAATTAGAGAATGCAAATCAAAACTAAAATTTCATCTCACTCCAGTCAGAATTGTCAAGAATACAAGCAACAGTAAGTGTTGGTGAGGATGTGGGTAAAAAGGCACACTCAAACATTGCTGGTGGGACTGCAATTGATGCAACCATTCTGGAAAGCAGTATGGATATTCCTTAGAAAACTTGGAATGGAACCACCATTTGACCCAGCAATCCCACTCCTTGGTCTATACCCTAAAGACTTAAAGACAGCATACTACAGTGACGCAGCCACTTCAATGTTTATAGCAGCACAATTCATAATTGTTAAACTGTGGAAGCAATGTAGATGTCCTTCAATAGATGAATGTATAAAGAAATTGTAGTATATAACACAATGGAATATTACTCAGTATTAAAAGAGAATAAAATCATGGCATTTGCAGGTAAATGGATGGAGTTGGAGAATATCATGCTAAGTGAAGTGAGCCAATCTCAAAAAAACCAAAGGCCAAATGTTTTCTCAGATTAGTGGATGCTGATTCATAATGGGGATGGGGTTGGGGAGCATGGGAGAAACGAAAGAACTTTGGATAGGACAAAGGGGAGAGAAAGAAATGGAGAGAGCATGGGAGTAGGAAAGATGGTGGAGTAAAGTGGACATCATTACCCTAGGTACATGTATAATGACATGAATGGTGTGACTCTACCTGTGTACAACCAGAGAACTGTTTGTAAGTGTAAAATTTGTATTTCATCAACTGATGAGTTACAGTATTGTTTTAGATGCAATAATTGCTTTAAGTAGTTTCACCTCAAAAATCTCATCATTGTTTAATTTGAAAACTTATTTTGGAAAAGTAAGGTTGTCTTGATGGGTGTATTTTATTCTTTATTTCTTTAAGAAATATTTGAAATTCATGAAAATTGTTGAGCTAGGGATGACACTGATGCTTTTCTTGAACTTTCCTACTCCCTTCCCTGTGCCATGCACTCTCTAAATTGTTCATTTGTAGCAACATATGAATGCCTGTTCTTATACCCACACCCAGGTGATTTTGTCAAACCAGTCACCCAGGGTTTAGATTCATAATTTCATTTTAGTTTTAGAGAATTAGCAAAAATTCTCCAGTTCGATTTCATCTTTGGTGTTTATCTACTTATATGTAAATATAGTTAAATAAATTTGTTAACGCTATTTTGATGCTCAAGTTGTATTGGATTATTTATAACTTTTATTATTTGCTCCACCAAAAATAATATTAATTAAATAAATTATATGTTATTACTCTACTTAATACCACTTCCATTTCTAATTTTGTCTTTATATCTATCCAACAGTTTTAGAACTTTCCAAACCAATTGAGTGGTTAGTTAAGGCAATCTAGAAAGGAAGGGAATAAAACATAAATGCATGAACTTTAATCATACTTCTGAAATGAATATTTCATATTTCCTGAATATTTTCCTATAAAATTAAACACTTAAGCCAAAGTTCCAAGTATGTCTCCATGCAAAATTGACATTTCTCCAAATTCTCATAGTTTCTCTAGTAATTAAGTACTTTTTGTTTAACATGTTATATATTTCCTTTTGGGAAAACTTTGTAAATTTTCCATGTGCAATTTAAATTTTAAATTAGTCTAATTATGTGATTTCTACATGAGAAAAAACATTTTTGCAAATGTATATAAGCATTCTTCAATATATACCTGAATGTAGCATGAATTCCTTGAGATCAACAAAATTTAACTCTGAATGCTTATTTTTTATAATTATACTTTGATCTGTATACATTTCCTGACATACTAAAATTATTGGCTTCTAGGATATGAAAATGGATCATTGATTACAAACCACAAGGTGGAAAAATGAGTGGAAGTAATTTATTTTGCAGCTAATTGTGAAGTAATTTGTTTCAACAAGCATTTTCTTTTCTTTAAAATTGCTATATAATGCAGTAGAGTTAGCAATTTATTATTTTGTTATCAATAACATCCAACACTCGCAATACAAACACTTCAAAATAGTGTCCTTATTGGAAGAAATAGAATCTGCATTTTATTTCCAAACAGATTTCTGATTGCCAATGAGAAAGGCAGCAGACATTACACACCATTTCCTGACACAAAAATTATAAAGTAAAATTTCTTATTTCAGGCCTATGCAGAAAACATGGAACTTTTCTTTTAAAATAAATTTTCTGTGACCAGTCCTTTACTCCTGATATGGCCAGATGTTTTATGACAGTTCTTGGCAGCTTCTTGGTTTTCAAACTCCTATTGATTCCCTCTCAGTATGTAAAGTTCCTGTTATCTTGAATATTTTTTTCTCACAGAAATCCCAAACACTTGCATATTCTTTTCTTTTTGAATATATTTCATAACTGTTGTTATGGTAAATCCAAATTTACTTTGCTTAATCTATTTATCTATCCATGAAAGTCTTCCAAGTATTCAGTTCTAAAAACAGTCTTTTATTTTTCTTCTTCACTGACTCATATGTTAAGCAAATTGCCTATTACTCATTCCTTGAAGAGAATGCTTTTAGTTTGCTTCTTTACTTTTTTCCTTAGGCAGAAAGAGATAGTTCTCACTTTCTAAATTCTTGATTTAAATTAAGATTTTTTTTCAGCAGGGGTCGGAGGGTGAGTATGTGGAGGAATTAGTTTACTGACTGTTTCCTTTTGTGTGCTTCCAAGTTCTGCAGAAAAATCACACACTCGTGGCCTTCAATGTACATCTGTCCACTTGGCTAATGGGTTAGAATTAGTGACAAGATTAATTTTAGAGAAAATACTAATTCATTGTGCTTTATTGAATTTCTTCACATAAGGTTATAGTTTCAAATTTGAGACAAATGTAACTTTTAGAAAATGTGTTAGCTACCAAGTTACCTTTTTGACGGTTTTCCAAAAGTTAAGCTTTTAGATTTAGGGAGATAAAATTTAATAAAACCACACCAGGAGCAAATTTAATGCCATTATAATGCCTCTAGAGGGCAGTATTAAATTATTTGAGCCTATAACTTAGAATTTTCTCAAGCAAGTCACTCACCCAATATTTAAAGAGGTGTCAGAGAAAATGGAAGAGGGTATGTTCTTTCTGTAATCTTATTCATGGATGTAAATGGCTGTGAAATTCAAGTCCTTACACTTGAATCAACAAGTGTTGTGGGGAAGGGATTTTTAATTGAGCTTCTTATCTGAAAGAGCTTAAATTCTCCTCTTAAGGTCGATGGTGCTGTTATTGACACACTCAACGTATGTGGACTTTAGAATGTGAAAATTTGGGCGATAGTTTTTCAATAAGCATTTTTTCTATGCAGGCCATTATAACAACCACAGTTTTGGTCAAATCTCATTACTTTTAGATTTGTGATATAAAATATAGATTTAAAAGATTTAAATAAATTAATAATTGTTTCATAATTTTTCAAAATTGTATCTGGTGAAAATACATTTTTATCATGTGAGCTCTCTCCATCTCTATATATTATATGTATATATAAAATTTTTCAGTTGGCTTCTGAGGTTTTAAATGAAATAGGGATAACAAGTAAATATAAAGAATAATGAAACCCTTACTGACTGTTATCACTTAACTTTAGCCTTTTTCTTATACAAACCATGCTGCATCCTTGGAGTACAGGAGAGATTTCTGAAATCAAGGTGAATTATTTGGCTTGCTCAAGTAGAGAACCATAATTTACAGTTTTTCATTTCAGTTCTTTTTTGCAAATGTATCTTTCCAAAGTTATAAAGTCAATTTGATTTTTCCTGAATAATCATGTCATATCCTAAGCTGATGAAAGAAGATTCAAGGTCCCAGTTGCTTTCCTATATTCAAAACTGGCCGAAAGCATAAGGTTTATTCCTCTTGTTGTTGATATAAAAGGTAGGATCAGCATGACTGCTTTACTCATTCTTTTGGCATTCTCTTTGGGAGTATAGAATATATTTTCTTTTATAGAATATGCTTCCAAAGTGAATATAGAATCTGAAGGATGGTTTTGTATTTCTTACACTATATTTTGTGATAGAAATATTAAGTATGCCCTTTAAATCTGTACAAGTCATTCTTAATTTAAAATTAAGTACACAGGAAAATGTCAATTTTGTGAAATAAACTTACTTTGTTAAGAGAGTTTACATGCCTTATATTTCTTAATATGTATTTGTACTATATTGTGAATATTTCATGAAACTGTATGGGAGAGGTACAAAGTATTAGTCCTGCTTTAAAATTTGAGCCATTCAATTTTAGAGTCAAAAGTGACTTCTGTAAGGTTATACATATATCAACTTTGGCAAAGATAGACAAGAAACAAGTTTTCTGAATTTTGGTCATAATTCCTGATTACAAAGTAAACCTTTCTACATCAGAAACTAGTCATTGAAAGTGAAGAGAAACAAAGTCTACTTGCTTCTTACTTTCCCTTAAAATCGGGCTGCTCCTCAGAACCCAGTTTTCCTCTAGAACTTTGCTCTTTCCTCCCTCCTTTTGCCAGCCAGTGGTTAAGAATACATGAAACTACAGATATTGTTCCAGACTTTAAGGTGTTTTTCCTGCTGCTAGTGAACTGGATCATTTTGCTTCAGAGTATCCTATGCGGCCACTGAGAACATATGAGAATGATCAATCAACAAACATATGGATTTTCTGACATTTTTAATCCACTTGGATGTGATTGGCATGAACATTCCAGAAAAGTCCCTGATTTGGAACATATAATTAAAATCTTCTGCCAGCTCCCATGGCATAGAGAAAAACATGATGCATATTGGTTCAAACAAAGGTTATTTACACTTGGTGGGATTACTCTGGATTTGATCAGGGGTTCTGCTCTCTTATTTTGTTTTTTAGGTAGAATCATCACCAAACGTCCCTTGTTCTGAAGAAAAATTGGAGGCTCATAAGAAGGAGAGCATCCCTGGAAGTCATGCACAGGCTGCCAATTGCTGAAGTGCTCTAAGATTTTTCACACAAATGCAAAATCTTGACCAAGTAGCAGCAACAACAAGAGCAAAAATATTAGTTGAAAAAAGATTCCCAGAGGGCACAATTTTAAGAGCACACATTTATTTGTTAAATGGATTTATTGTAGGTTTTATTTTCTTTGCCTTTACTATAAAAATATAAGATGTTAATTTGCAAGGAATCTTACAGACGATCTAATCCAACTTCCTTTTATAGACTTAGATTCCATGACCTCAGAATGAATTACAATTCTAGTAGATTTTCACCAACTATAATTTGCCTTTCAAAGTAGTCTTATATACAGTCATCTGAACTATTTGCAAAATATGCAGGCTTGACAACATCACACTCTGTTGAATTATCCTTTGGATCAAATACAAAGCCTTATCTGGGAGATATCTGCATTGATTTATCATTTTGACTCAACTTTTTAAAAACATTTTTTGCTTCCATTACTGTGCTCCCACGCCTTATGTATTACCTAACAAAATCTCTTTCCTTTTATCTTCATGCAGTCATGTTTCTCTCACCACACAGACTATTGTCTGTCAGATCTGAAATAGAAAATATTACAGCACTTAAGAGCATGGGCTTTAGAGCCACACTACCTGAATTAGAAAACTCTACTCTCTACTTACTTATTGTAAGAACCTGTAAAACAAATCAATCTCAGAATCCTTGATTCACATATGCAAAACCAGAAGAGTCACTGAACTTCTAGAATGGTTGTAATGGTTAAACTCTTAATGCAAGTAAAATTCAAGGAAGATCATGAACATTCTTATCACTGGTAAATATCTATTTATAAATCAAAAGTATATTCTTAAAATATCATGTACAAAGAAAGCCTTCCATGATTATTTCAGAACCATCTCTGCATCTGTGTTCTCATATGTTGTGATCTATTCTAACAAGTCTACACCCACTTCATTACACATTTCTCATTTTTGAATTCTCTGTAATTTCACTATATATTTTTTTAATAAAATGGACCCTTTTGGTATTGTTTTGATATGTTTCAAAAGTCCTTAATGACAAGCAGCCTTTTGAATTAAAAAAATCAAAATTTATAGTGAAGTGTTATATATCTTTATATATAAACTGCATCATCATCTTCAGGAAAAAGTACTATAACGATTTCTACCAGGAGCCTATAGGCTCAATGCTGTAGTCCTGGGGAATTTTGTTTTTCTGGTTAAATATTATGTTGTAATGGTGTGGTTAAAGCCCACAATGTTGTATAGCACCAAAGTACTATCTGGCAGGGGCTTCACCTTGGAAGCATTAGGGTGGCCAGCTCCCAAAGAAGATGACTCAGACCATTGCCATTTCTGTGGGTTCCATGAAGGCAGAACAGGAGTACCACCCCAACAGTCTCTTCCCCAGGAAGCCCTCAGTTCTCAAGAAAGAAAACAGCTCTGTTGTAGAACTCAGATTGGCCAGGACCAGCAATGCCATATGGAATGTCTACAACAAGGAGGAAGTTAGAGAATGAAGAAAACTTCAAGGCATTTGCCAATATTTTCCCCATGGTGCACACCAATGCCTGGCACTTTGGCATTCCAGCAAAATAGACCAAGCAAACTATAGAACACTATATTGAAAGAAAAAAAAAAATTAAGTCACTGTTGGAGAATTAAAATACAAGAAAAGATTTCTGGAAGAACTAAATCTTAGCAATTTATAATGATGGATAAGAAGAGGATTTTGATCTAACTTTAATACTTCTTTAGAAATAATGTTCAATTTCTCAACTGGTTCAAATGTGCAGCTGCTTCTTGATACTTAAAGTATCTCCCTGACTATGTACAGATATTGAGAAGAGTAGGTTTGGAATGGATAGTTGAGCAAAGAAGATCTGTTTGTAAAGGCAAAGTAAAAATAATAAATGAAGCTTTGGTGAAATCAAAAGAGATAGTGGTAGTAAGAGTTTATAGTTTCCAAAGTGATTTCACATTTGCTATTAGTGTTTACATATTATGAGAGGAAATTTCTTAGTACCTACCCTTGGTTTGTGTCTTTTTGAACTAATGAAAAGATGCATTTGTTTATTTTCTGATCATTGATTTTAACTTATCCTTACTTTAAATGTATAACTATACATGCATTCAAAAAAGATTTCATGTTATCTTTTATATTACATAATTTTGAGTAACTGTGCAACAAATTATTTTCTTTTTCTTTTTTTAAATATTTTTTTAGTTGTAGACAGACACAATACCTTTATTTAGTTTTATGTGGTGCTGAGGATCGAACCCAGTGCCTCATGCATGCGAGGCAAGCGCTCTACCACTGAGCCACAATCCCAGCCCACAACAAATTATTTTCATTTACAAAATTTCCATACAGAAATTCTGCATTCCTTCTGCTGAGATATTTGGGAACAGGAAAAGCTGGTGAGTGGTCTGTCCCTAAGAGGTGCTAAGAGACACTACAATCCCTGCTGGGCTGGCTTGGTGAAATGAGATGGGGGTTAAGGATAGAGGAAAGGAAGAGGAAGAAGAGCATACATTTCTTTTTCACCTTTTCTTCAATTGGCAACTGAGTTCTTTTGTGTTAACAAGCTCTTTTGGGAATATAGGAAGGCCAAAACTATGGGTCATTCATTTTTTATCCTTTGTCTAAATCACATCAACAGTAGTAGAGAATAGGAAATAAATAACTGCATGACAGGGAGGGGATAACTGGAATGTGGGCAAAATAGGGGAGAAAAGGAACACAAAGGGTAAATTATTACCAGGCTGGTTATGCCCTTGCTAGGGGGAACACCGTCTGTTGTCTGGCTAACTCTTCTCCCCTTGCCTCTCTTTTGCTCTTGGTAGCAAAGATTTCCTTTATTTGGGACTTTCTAGGAGATACTTGTGGTAAATGTAGAGATATCCTTTATTCATTCAATGTGAAGTTTTCCCAGGGATGTAGGTTGGGGAAGGGTGCTGTTTCCCACCTGCCTTTTTCTTCAAATTGAACTGAGAGTGAACTTTGATGTCATATGTGGCAGAGTGACAAATACAGAAGACCAAGATTGGTTTCATGACCTAATTCATTCTCAGAGGAGTGGGACTTATAGTCCCTTCTGGATCTTCAAGACTGCCCTGCACACACACACACACACACACACACACACACACACAACCACACACAACCACACACACATCCTCTTCCTTGTCTTCTAAGACTCTCTTTAACCTCTAAAATATTTGGATTGCCACAACCATCTTTCATTTGAAATAAGCCTGTGTTCCTTGTGTCTTCACTCTCCTACACTTCCGTAACAGGATTTTTCTTCCCTTTTTGAATTGAGTCAAATTCTTCCCATGGAGGAATCTGCAGACAACAGTCTAGAGCAGCCCTGTTACATTTCTGCAAGCATTACTTAAAAACAAGAACACATAATAGTCAACACATTCTGGTCCCTGAAAAAGACACACCCCACCAGGTGCAAGAGTACACTCTTGTAATCCCTATGAGTTGGGAGTCTGAGGCAGGAGGATGGTAAGTTTAAGGCCAGCCTCAGCATTTAGTAAAACTCTGTTTTAACAACAACAGAAAAATGGACTGGGGATGTACCTCAGTGGCACACTGTGTATGGGTTCAATCCCTGATACCCAAAACAAAACAAAACGAAACAGAAAGGCACATCTCTTTTGTTAATGTGGCTTTGATCCTACTACTTGACTAAATTCTGCTGATTATAAAAGTAGGCCCCTGTTGAAGCTGAGAACGGCTATGAGTCACTCAGACTCATAGAATCACTCAGAATAGGTGGTATCAGTATTTTCTAATCAAATCCATTCCCATCTTTATTTCCAAAGAAAAAAATGAATTGTTTTCTGCTCATCCTGTTATTTACAGTGGAAGAGGATACTCCTGCTTTCTTCAATCATACTCTGTAAACCTACTTAATCTCCTTAAGTTAATTTTCTGTGATAATTTGAGAGATTTTTCTATAATGTGTAAGGATGATCACAACTGTGTTCAAAAGAATTTATTGACTACAAATAAATTGTATTTACTTTGTTAATTTTACTTAAAATTTGTCAAATGAGAATAATTATTTATTCTACAAGTGATTATTAAATACCTATTTTGTGCCAGGTACTGGCTTGGAAAACTATTTCTTAATCTCCATTCTTTGTTAAAATTTACATGCAAAACAAAACCTCACAATGTCTCTCGTAATATATATCCAATGAATTTCCAAGGTATCCAAGAGTAATACATCTAGTAAAGGTATGTGGGAAATGTACCAGTGAGATTTGTAAAGATTGAGACATTCCCACAGGCCCCAGGGTCCACTCCGACACTCTGACATTCTGGTCATTTTGGACGATCCGCCCTCCCTCCTCATACATTGGTGGTCAAGAGAAAAGCAAAGCCAAGTAAGGAACTTGAATTTGGCTGACATGTAGTATAGGATATTTTATAATTTACAGTAATTTCTATTTCACAAGGTTTCAACTTCCTTTTAATGTAGTTCTGTATTTAAAATTGTTTTATGAGATAATTCATTATTATAATACAAAAATATATTATACCTACACAGAAACTTTAATTTAGAAAGAAGAAGAAAACTGACTCTTTAACATTATGTTTACTAAAAGGCTTTACTGAAAATTAAATTATTTCTCCAACTACATTGATGGGGTTTTTGACAAGCAGATACCACAATTACAAAAATTACATCTGTTGCCAGTGTTCAATAACCAGGTTGTTGGTTTGCTTTTTGTATTTTTTTTTCTCAGCCCAACTTGAGTAAAAAATAACTGTACCATTAAAAGCCTTTCAATGTAGTAGATTCATAGAAGATATGAATAGATCCTGAAACTACCCTGTAAGCTGAGACTGTTTTCACTTGTAATTTTAAATTGTATACAAATATTAATTATTAATGTGAGAATCAATACGAAAAGAAAAAAGTAAGAGCTATACTATTACCATCATTAAAAATAAAGAAATGAAATGCTTTTTTAGCATGACCAAGAAAGGCTTAATGTTTCTCTAAACAAAAGTTTAGATTCTCTTCTTTCTGATTCTAGCCCCCTAATCTCCCTTTCCTTAAATTAATCATTTACTTAAGAAAATTTGTAATTGCAAATTCTTTCTCTGTCCATTTGTGAAACAAATCCTGTTTAAAAGCTCCTTCCTAGGTTTACTACCCGGAATGTTTTACTCAATAACCTGGAAGCCATCCTTTTGAAATGTCTCCATCAGGGAGGACACTTCTACCTCCCTAGCCTGTGTTGAACAGTAGCAGTCTAATCTCAGTGATCCATTTTCTCCAAGTTGTGAAACTATTTTCTGTCATGGAAGTGTGAGAAGTTTACTTTCTTTTTGGGTAAAATGGTTAGTATGCACAGGTGATCTATAATCTATCCCTCCTCAACTACCACTCCAACTCTGAAAAGCTTTTTAGCTCTTCCTTTCAGTGGATTTGAGCTCAGACTGAGTTCTGTTCTCTCTCTTCTGATGGAATAGTAGTGAATAAATTCGTCTTTGCCTGTTTAACTTGGTGGGGTGCAGCGTTTGCTTTGACAAACATTATATCATATGATGGGTTATTCTACAACTGGGCTAAGTGGTTCATGAAAATAAATAATATTCTACTAAATAAACTCGTTTTAAAATTGTATTGGCATGTCATTACCACAAATTATTCTGTAAATATGTTTTTTTATGTAACGAGTTCAAATTGAGAGAATTATGTATCTTGAATCACAAATGCATCATTCTGTTATATGTAGGAGTATATGGACTTGTTTGTTTTTGAATATGTGATACCTCTGTTTGTCTATAGAGAAAACACAAAAGACATTTCCTATGCATTTAGCATATCAGTCAATAAAGCCCAGAGATACTGTATTTGAACTTTAAATTTCTCATGCAGAGAATCCAATAAATTCCTCCACAGATTCCCTTTGGCATCTGAGTAAATTCCTAGTGCCCTTTAAATTTTTATGGCTGTTTCTCCTCCTCTTACCCCAGAGGCAATGTTTCACTCCTTTCACAATATCTCCGCCTCTACTGGCTGACTCCCCTTTCCTAGTTCTGAATTAACATATAACAGCTAGAACCTTACTGGTTTCCCTCTGGACTATCTCTTTCTGGCCCTTCCTATTTAAAAAAAAAAAAAATTAAAAGCCCCCTGTCATTGTTTTTAGTACACAAGCAATAGGAGATTCCCAGCATTCCCAGAGATTATCCTAAATCACCCAAGTATAAGATACTCCGTGCATGTATACATGTGGATATGTTTACATTTATGTGTTTTGTTCATATTTATACGTGTAGATGCATTCAATTTTGTACCAGGTCATGTAAGAAAACTGTAACAAATGGACCTTCATGTTAGAGTATGTTCTGATTTAAGATTTTATTGATAACTCACTAAGAAACTTCAGTAAGCTTATATGTCACTTTTTTTTCTTAAAATGGATAAGAAGGAAAATGTCAGACATTTTTAACTAGTTATAATTCTTTTAAAAGTGTATGTGCTGTGATTATTTTGAAATATACCAAGGTCATATGGCCAAGGGATAGAATAACGTAATATCTGCTTAAACGTAATTATTTGATAATACAGTTCTTCAGTTTTAATGATGGTAATTGATCACCCACCATCAATTTTGCCACAGTGTGGGTTTGTAGTGACATTGAAGGAAAACAAAGGGCTTGCAAAGGTGTTGTACTGTCACTCCATAGCCCTCATACCTATGTGATGCCTGGTAGTATCAGTGATTGATGCATATCACTCAATTTTCAATTCTAGCAAAATTAACTGTTGTAAATTGTTGATAGTGTCCAAAGTCTCTTTTGTAGTGTAAAGTAGCAGCTCTTTTAGCTTTTTCTTAAACAATAATCTGCATTACTTATGACCTAGTTTTACTTTCAAATAATGAGACAAGTAATGATACCTTATTTAACCGTGATGAGACATGTCTTAATGAATATAGATGTTCATTGTTAGGCAGCACCTGCAATGTGCACTATTTTACTGTAAAATTAAATGAACTTGAATGTTACTTCTGTTTGTGTTAGATTAAATTCATATTTCTAAAGTCAGCAGCCTCTTCTCTCTCTCTGTTCCTTTCTCTGTTCATTTTCAACTGTCAAAAGTCAGAGCTTTCTCCAAAGCGTTATAAATAACATAAATCAAATATAAACGAATAAGAAAGAAGGATGACAAATTCCCAAATTTTTTGAGGGTCAAGAGGGAAGGGGTATGAAAAATGCATTCTAGTCTATCCACAATTAAATTTTGTGTCATTTTTCACAGGCCCAAGAAATGATAAAGTAGCAACAAATCTTACAGATTTTCTGTTAGTTGTGGACCTTCATTGATATTTCCCTATCTTAGAAAATAAAAGACCACTCCATCCAATTTTTACTTTCTGCATCATATGGCAAATACAGATAGAGCAATCTCTAGATTTCTTCATATGGATGTCAAATATATTTACTAATTCATAATTATTTAGGATCAAATTTCTCCCACTTGTACAACTTAACACTAATTGTGCAATTTATATAGTAATAGGAACATGATCAAATAATCCTTTCTTTTACTTGATCATCATTCATAACACTTGCACTTGGACATATATGATGCCAGTACAATTTTTACAACTTTGGGTATCAAAAATTTAATTATGAACTGTGAATGAATGAAGTTGAATAAATATATTTGTTTTACAAGTGAAAAACAAATTTTAAGGTCTAAAACTTTAATGAGATCATTATTAATTATAACTTACTTTCTCAAATGCTCTTCATGCTAAAATTAAACATACTTAAATCTCTTGTGTTTACGGTTTTTTTTTTTTTTGGTACTGGTGATTGAACTCAGGGGTACTCAAATGTAGGAGCACTCTCCATACCTTCAACCCCTCCCTTCCCTCTTTTCCCATTCTATGGTGATGAAACGCATGCCTGGGAGAGCGTGCCTCATTGGTTGTAACCTCAGGCCATGATTGGTCCGAGGACCCTATATAAGCCTCTGTACTTCCTGGAATGAACAGGCTCTGCATCTTGCTCCGGCAGAGCAGTCTTACCTACTCCCGGAGTCTGGGTGGAGTGACTCCGCGGACCTTCACCCCAAACCTTGTCCCGTGAGATCCCACTTTGTCTTCCCCGAAGACCCCTTTTCTTCTCCTGGGACTCCAAAGCCTTGTCTTGTGAGACCCCACTTTGTCTTCCCCAAGACCCCTTTTCTTCTCTCAGGACCCCAACTCCTCGAGCAGACCCAAGGGCACGACTTCAAACAATACTCAACCACTGAGCCACATCCCCAGACCTATTTTGTGTTTTATTTAGAGACAGGGTCTCACTGAGTTGCTTAGTACCTCACTGTTGCTGAGGCTAGCTTTAAACTCACAATTCTCCTGCCTCAGCCTCCCAAAGTGCTAGGATTACAGGTATGCACCACCACACCCAGCTTAAGGTATTCTTGTAAATTAAAAAATAGTAAAGAATGCATAGATAGCATTTATGCCAATTGAAGTAAATAAAGTATTCTTTAATTGTTCTTAAATTAACACAAATCTATGCTTTTGCAAATTCAATGAAAATTAAACAATAATGTTGTAAAATTGGAGGCCTTTTTAAAAATATTTTTTTCATTGTAGATGAACACAATGTCTTTATTTATTTTTATGTGGTGCTGAGGATCAAGCCCAGTGCCTCATGCATACGAGGCAAGCGCTCTACCACTGAGCTACAACCCTAGCCCATGGAGACCATTTTTTGATTTTTGTCATTATTCTGTCTCTACAATTACTGATTTTTGTTATAATCTGCATTTCAACAGGCACTGTAAAGTCTCTGCAACTGCCTAACAAACCACCAAAAAACAAAGTGACTTTAAACAACCATTATTTTGTTTGCTCACAATTACGTTCCCCCTGACATGAAAGACTGAAATGTAGCTTGAGCAATATATGTTGATCATTGTCTATGAATATTGACTTAATTTCTAGATTCCCCTCTATGTAGCTATCCATAAGCCCAGTTTAGGTTATCTCAAAGTATGGTGATTTCTGAGTTGCAAGAACAAATATTCTAGGAAACAATCCTACAATGTTCAAATGTTTTAAAAAGTCCCTTCTTGCTCTATGCAACTTCTCATTGGCCAAAGAAAGTCACATGACCAAACCCAGCATCTGTGTGGAGAGAGAAAACACAAGAGTGTGAATATCTGGAGGTCTGATTCATCTGGTGCCACTCATGTAAGAATCTACCAGAGCATTGTTTTATGAAATATGACAATTCCTACCAATCCAATTGTTGGTATCCTAGTTTAATTTGTTTTACTCTATTTCCTTTTCCCTTACAATCTAAATATCATAGAGAAACAAGAAACTATTTTATATTTCAAAGATGGTTGTGAATCTTAAGTTAACAAAATATTCTCAATGATTTTGTTTTTTCTTTCCACTTTTTTGGGGGGATACTGGGGATTGAACTCAGGGATACTTGACCACTGAGCCACATCTCCAGCCCTATTTTGTATTTTATTTTAAAGACAGGATATCACTGAGTTGCTCATCACCTCATTTTTGCTGAGGCTGGCTTTGAATGCTAGATCCTCCTCCCTCAGCCTCCTGAGCCACTGGGATTACAGGCTTATGCCACTGTGCCTGGCTCTCAGTGTTTTTAAATTAACAATTAAAAGAAATTCTGAATTGAGATTGGAATTAGAGACATAATCAGTACTTTAAGAGAAACAAAATAAAAGCCATCTGGAGATTATTGTATCAATGACAACATATACGTTTTAAAGTAGTAATAATGGATATGTACCATTTTTATTTATCTTCTTATGTTTTTTATTATTTTTTTAGCTCTTTCTTCTCTGTATTATATAGGAGATGCTTATATATTTATTAGTTTTTCATTTTTAACATAATAAGCACTCTGAATAGTTTTTTTAAAATATTTTTTAGTTGTTGATGGATCTTTATTTTATTCATTTATTATTTATATGTGGTGCTGAGGATCGAACCCAGTGCCTCACGCATGCTAGGGAAACGCTCTACCACTGAGCTATAGCCCCAACCCTCTAAATAGTTTTTTAAATATCTACTTCATCTACTCTTTCCACAAAATACTTGATGTTTTATATTTATAATGATTTCAATTTGTTGATTACCAACTCCTGCTTTTAATAGCGAAAGGTAAGACATATAGTAAGTCGATCCTTTAGCTACAAAAATGTCTGTATTACTTATATGATCTATTTATTGCTAAGTAGATATTTCACAAATTGCATCTCTAGTAGCCTGTGTTACATATTCTACTACTCTTGTCCAAGGAATTTCCTACCAAATCCCTTGTTACTCAGTCCTTATCTCCATTTATTTATTTCTCCATGTGAATGTGATTTTTCTGATTTGAATCTTTTTTTCTTCTTATCTTTTCAAAGGTTGCATTGTAAGAATCTCTACTGCTAGACAATGCCCTATAACTTCCTTTTGAAGTGCCCAACAACCAGTTTCTTTTTCAAAATGATTTTCAGTAGAAGTGAGTAGAACTGATACAGTTGCAAATATTTAGAGAGAGAAATTTATTTGCATATATTTTAAATTCTCATAATAGAAACTAAAATTGGAGTGAGATTACTTTATAGGTAAAAATACTTTTCAGATTGTAAAGTCCTCTCAAATTTAAGGTATTATGAATAATAATGGCGATGCTGATAGAAATCATGAAATCAACAGCCATTGCTAAAGGCTACGTTCAGCCATGGGGAGTTGTTCAGTTAATCTAATATTCATTGTATAATACCCTCCAAATCACTGAACTGTCCATATTACAATGGCTATATCATGAATATTTTTACATGGGTTCATTTGCATATCTGAGTCTTCTTGAATGTTCACTTCCAAACCAATCAATGTGAGTTGAAAAGTATAAATGTGGAATCACTATTGTTATATAATTAGTAGAAAATTTAATAACTGACTAGCTCTTCTATTATTAATAGTTGTTCTGAAGTCTGTAATGTTCAATTTATTTTAAAATGTCCTGCAACAAAATATGGCGTTATATATGTACTATTTGCACAAAGCACAAAACTTTAAGTAAACTTTAAAAGGGACGTCATTGTAAGCTAGTTATTGATATGTGACAAGTCATTTACACATCGCTGGAAGATAAATTGTGACATTATTAATTTAACTGGCACTGAATATACTAACATAGCTACCATGTAACTCAGTTGTCCACCATCTGTAAAATTTTGTGCATTTTTGTGCAGATAGCTATAGGATATTTTGACAACCCCAAATCAGCTTTAATCTGTCAATTTTAAAGTTTGTCACCAGAAAGTTCATCTGAAGGAGAATGTCTGTTCAATTCATGTTAAATACAAAGTGATTTCACTACATAACAAAAAATGCACCATTTCTTGGAAAAATAAAGTTGTTTAACACGGTTATTATGTACTTTCAAGACATAATACAGTTTTTTAAAAAGCACATCTTAAAACATCAATTTATAGTAGTATAATGAACGATATATTTGCTCACAGAAAGCATATGGCAATAGCAGTAAAAGTAAAGATGCTTTCTCCGCAATAATTCTTCATTCACATAACAATATGTAAGGGAATAAAAAACGGTGCAGTGCTGAATTTTCATTTCTGGTTTAGTGTGAGAAAGGCTTATGAAACTATTCTAAAACAAACATTTTTTTTTTCTGATAGTATTCACAGCCTTTCCATTCTTACCATCTAAAGACATGGTGGTCTTTTTAGGAGAGAGGCAGATCTGTCTTACCTACAGTGACCTCCCAGTTATTTCACTGGCCTCTTTAAATAGTAGTTGAAAACTATGAAGGTACACATATCTGCTTTGGAGACCTTCTAGAAAGAAGTGGAAGAATGAAGACGCATCAATACAGTACCATCTGACACAATTGCTATTTTAAAAAATTTTCCCTATTGTTAATTTATTTAACTCAGTCACTATATGTTGCATTAGGTGAAACAGCAAAGGGAAAATAGCAGCTCATAAAATATAGATGAAAGAATCTGAAAAGCAGCATGGCTCTTCAAAAATTGTAATAGGGCATAATCACATGAAGTACATGAATGGTATCCATATTTAGCCTGATATTAGGATCTGTGAAGACACGGAACACTCCAGGAAGAATATACAAGATGGGTTTTACACAATATTTCTTTATTGAGTATGTTTTAAAGTGGTTACAAAATTCATCTCAAGTCTTTCTCATTATTTGAACAAAATTCTGTACACATTTTAATGAGTTTCTCTTGCTTAATACACTTTGCTATAATTGTGTAACCATGGAAGAACACTTCCATCTTTTTTTAAATGTAGATTTATGTGGATGGAAAGTGAGTGGGCATGTACTTCTGTTACATGCTGACTGACAGCTGACAGATTTTACTTTTCTCCAGAAAAATACCTGGTACAAATCTACACGCATAGGTTCTACTAAATAGCTGTTAAATTTTTCCCCTGTATGTAAATTCTTATAATTAAAAATAATATTTCCTTTTATAGACCAAAACTTGTTACAGTGAATCATGTCTACACACTGCACATGGGCCAGGTAATATATACACATTATACACAAACGCACTTATATAGTGTGTGTGTGTGTGTGTGCATATATATATATATATATAAATTATGCAATAATGAAATATTTGGAGCATGTATTAGGTATTAGTTTTGTTTTGAATTCTGGGTAAGATCTATTTTTGCAACATAAGCAGGGTTGAGGCACATACCCCTCAGAAGAGGAACATGCCCCCATTGCCTATATTGCCAGCTTCTACGACTTACTATTTGGAAGTTAGCTTTGATTCCACCATCAAAATGTTTTTCTAGATCAAATCACTAAGAACCTTTTATTTGGAACATTAGATGCTAATACGCATTCTTTTTTCCTATTTTCCCTCCCTGTAGTATTTTTGGACTAGGGATTGAACCCCAGGGTGCTTAACCACAGAGCAACATCCCAACCCTTTTTTGTATTTTATTTAGAGACAGATCTCACTGAGTTGCTTAGGGTCTCACTGAGTTGCTTTAGGTCTCACTGAGTTGCTTAGGGTCTCACTAAGTTGCTGAGGCTGGCTTTGAACTTGTGATCCTCCTGCCTCAGCCTCCTGAGCCGCTGGGATTATAAGCATGCACCACCACACCGGGCCCCTTCCTGTAGTTTTATAAAACTGTGGATCCACTCTTAATAGATTGATGAAACTCCCGTTACTCCCTTTTCTATTTTCCCTCCATTGACCTTAATTAATTTCCTGAGACATGGTGTGGTATGAAAGATATTAATTTTGAAAGTGTAATATTAGGTGCAGATTGGAGAAAAGACTTAAGAAAGACAGAGAAGCAGAGAACACTAAAGATACCCCAGAAGTCATCTAGGTGAAGGATTATGGTGGCTTAGCCTCCTGTGTGTGGATGTCAAAGGGAAACTTGAGCATGATTTAAAAGATATTTAGGGGATAAAACTCTTAGGCATTGATGATGAATTGAATTAGTGTAGAAAGGACAGTGGTAGAAAGAAGTTTCAACGATAAAATTTTCAATTCTATAAAATGTTACCACATAAAATACAAGATGCCCAGATCAATTTTGAATTTCAGATAAACCATAAACACAAACACACACACACACATTATACACACACGCACTTATATAGTGTGTGTGTGTATATATATATATATATATATATATATGAATTATGCAATAATGAAATATTTGGAGCATGTATATTAAGAAATAATTTGTTACTGTCATTGCGGACTTAAAAAAATATTGGAGAAAACCAGAAGACCATGAATAAGGTTTTATTCATTTGGAGTTTTGCTAAGTCTAGGATAACAAAGAAGAAATGTCAAATAGGCACTCAGATCTGCAGCTGAGAGGAAAGGTCTGGGCCTAGGATATTTCTACACAATTTCTTTAGAAATATCTCACATTTCACATGTTTTAAACAAACTTGGCTTTGTCGTTTTCAGACCATCCTTTTTTCTTATATTTATCATTTTGTTTGTTGATACTGCCATCATCCCCAACCAAGCAGAAATAAAACTTAATTTTTGCTAGTTTTTCTTTTTTCTTATTCTACACATCCAGTTACCCATCCTTGCTAACAAGGCAATCTTTCTCCATATCAATCTCTCTTAATATCTATTTATATAATTATTTCTATAATCACATTATTTTGAACACACACATTTAAAAGATTGCTCAAAAATTCTAATCAGTTTTTATTTACATGGATTCTATGTTTTTCCCTGGTGATGGGATCTGTTTATAGAAGTCACTGTGATCTTGTGTCTCATGAAGCGTTACACTAATTTTTCTTGACCTTAAAAGCACAGAAGGCCAAATGGATCTTGAAGCAAATGCAAATATTTATGCTAATTGAAACAGTTGACAACATAAGAAATAAATTTAATTCTGTGTTATCCAAGAAACTATGCTTTAAGAATGGAAAAGGAAAAATATGAAACAGAAATGTCAGGATCCAATTGGACAATTTACATTCTAAAATTTAGACCCGTTATTGTGTTGACTATTAAGTATAAATCCTTAACACATAGGATAAGAGTATAATATTAGGAAGATAAAGGTTCTTCAGATGAAAAATAATGTATTGGTATTTTTTACCTAGCATTTCATGATTGTTTAAGTTAAAAGCAATTTTAGGGCTTTTTCCATCCCAAAGCACAGAATGATTGGTGCTTATGTTGACACTACTATTCAATCTTAAGTCAATGAGGAATGCTTCTAGTTTCACACCTACGCTATGACTGGAAGCTTGGCCTGCAGCATACTTACTTTGCTGCTAGAAGTACTTTTGTTATTTCAACTATGTACAGAACAACTGTGAAATTGATGTATGCACAGTGAATAATGAGTGTGGCTTAATAGCAGCAAAATGCAAACCAAAAGACCTTCTTCAAGTTACTCTGTCCTTATTAATAGAGATCACCCATCAGTTTTCTTATAGCATAGCATATTTATGAACACACTTGAAAGAATGCTGTAATTTTCTTTTCTTCTTCTACTTTTACTTTCTTTCTTTTTTGTTAGATCTACTCATGCATCCTGTAAAGAATAGATTAGACAACATTATGGAAAGTGGACAAATTATTTTTACAATAGAATGTGTTGGAAACCACTAAAATAATCTAGTATTAAGACAAATGAAATCATTATCCATTTGTAAATACATTTAGAGATGGTTTGAAGAGGATCATCTGCTAGGAAATAAATCTTTCAGTGTAACATATCTCCTTGAGAAAGGCTGTCCCTTGACCCCATTATTGTACTTTGCCAGTGATATCTTTCATCTCCAACTGGATAATGTGTGCTGGTCAGTTTTGTGGTTATGAGTCAAGTCATTCAATTCCTCCTGTACATATCTATCAAAACTGAAAGACAAAGATGAGAAGAGGGAAGAGATATAAACTATCTTAGAACTTAGGATAGACTTTGCAGGTACTTTATCAAAATACAGTAGTCTCCATTCCCATGACCTTGTCTGAACTTTTCTTAACATTATTTCCTTTTTATCCTGGCATGCATCATTTCATGACAAACACACCATTAAATAAAATCTCCATTGCTATCTTCTTCATTCAAGTTTGTATCCCTCTAGTGTTTTCTGTGTAGACTACTCTACCTTTCCACCTCAGTTGGCTGAATTCTTAATTTATTCCTTCTTTCACAAAAACTGTGGTCTCCTCAGATGTCAGATTAACAGAGAGATTTAAATCATTTGACTCACAGAAGTTTGAAGACCAAAATGATGCTAAGTTCATTCCAATATGTCAATCAAGTAGTGCCTAAATAAAAGTGAGATTCAAAGAGGAAATTTAAACAATAATCCAATAATCACTACTTTTCCTAATTCTTCCAATACTAAGATCCTCAGAATCTACAAAGAAAAGGAGAGGAGGCAGGTAGCTGACATGTATCTTGTTCTTTGCCTCTTTTTAAACTAAGTTTTTACACCAAATGCAGGTCTAAGCAGCAGATGCTTACAGAACTCCTAGGGGCAAGACAGATCAACCACATCACGGCAGACACCTGTTACTGTCACCCACATATAACCCCTAGGGCCACAAAGTAACATAAACTCCCTAAACACTCATAGAACATTTTGTAGAGGATTGAGGGAATGCAAAGAATCATGAAAAAGATCAATCTATTTTAAAAGATTATTTTAATTGGTCTTTTGGGACAAGTGGATGGATACTAAGTTTCTTTCTCTTTCACATCCCAGTGCTGGCAGGAGGGACATACAGTTGAAGAATTCATCTAGAATATTAAAGTTAAAGGAATAAAATTATATTTCATGATACATTAATGCCTCTACAGTAAATAATGACTAACCCCTAAATCCATAGTGTATCAGTTTATGCAGAAGAATTTTGCATATTGTTATGGTTTAGATACATGGTGTCCAACAAAGTTTTCATATGTGAGACAATGCAAGAACATTCAGAGGTAAAATGATTATTTTAAAAGAGCTGTGACTCAACTAGTGGATTAATCCATTGATATGGAATAACTGGGTGGTAACTACAGGTAGTCAGGATGTAGCTGGAGAATGTAGATCACTGCGGAGCATGCCTTTGGGTTTGTATTTTGTTCCTGGGGACCAGAGCTTTTTCTGCTTCCTGTTGCCATGTCTTGAATTGCTTTCCTTTGCTATGCTCTTCCACCATTATGTTCTGCCTCACCTTGGGCCCAGAGCTTTGTAGTTGGCCATCTATGGATTAAACTGTGAGCCAAATAAAAAACTGTGGCCATCTGAAACTGTGAGCCAAATAAAAATTTCTTCCTCTAAAATAAATAAATAAATAAGTAAGTAAATAAATATCATAATGCCATGGCAAATTTGGATGCTTCTGTGCCTGAAATGATGTTGAGAATTCTACAAGGTGCAGATTTTCGATACCAAATAGGATTGCCTTTATCTGTCCCTGAGTGACCAGGGCCTGTAATGAATCCTAGGCAATATTGCCTCCAGACATATGCAGAGGAAATCTAATGTGATTATCTTGCATCAGAAGGAATAATAGGAAAACATTATGTGTTATGTACTTTAAGGGGATCGATATCAGGTTTTGAGAAATTAACAATGATATGATGATTCTAAATAATATGACAAAATAAAGGTGGGCTACTAGGTGGAAGTCTGATGGTGAATAAACTTGCCAGCAATGTTTAAAATTCAAGGTTATATATTAAAATTACTTTAAAAATTTTTAATAATAAATGCATGTCAAATTCTAGGCCGATTTTAGAGTATGACCACGATACCATTTCTATTTGTATTTGATTGGTGTATGCTACATACAAGTCACTAACGTGTCTCCTACAAGAATTCCTTGATCCATCAAATGAGATTTTACCTCTGTCTTTTCAAATCCTCATGATTATTTTATCTTCAAGTTTAAATCTCTTATTAGGTGATATATTTTAAATTTAAACATGATATGGCAACTTCTGGCCCTTTGTCAAAAATTTGTAAGAGACAGAAAATTATTTTAGTATTTACTGTTGTAACTTTTACATAATTTTTTGCTTCTTGGCTAAAATGTTTCTCAGAATAATATCATTTATACCATGAGTCCATTTTTGGGCTCAGTATTATTGGAGCTTTTAAGAACTAAAAGGCAGGTCTTATTAGGATACTGAAATGACCCTTGACCTTTGATATCCTCTGTATCTTAGATCATATCTTAAAAGGGATATGATATAATATTAGATCCTCAGAGTCCTAACTCTCAAACTCCTGAAGCTCTTTCCAGCAGCCTTATATTATTTAACTCTTCATTTCCCTGCCTTTCCCCTGCAATGGAACAGACATTTGAAGTCAATGACCAGAAGTAGTCCTGATAATAATTGGAAATTAAAAAATCACAGTGAAATAAAGAATTATGAAGTTAAGCAAATGTAGTCCATTCCCTTAGCTTCAGCACTGGAATCTGAAACAATTGAAAGTAAAAGGTTCTATCACTGAGGAAAGAAAAGTGGTTATAGAAATAATTAACATTGTATCTAATGATTTTTTTAGGATTTATTAGTAAACCAGAGTTGCCTTAACCAAGAAGCTGCCACAGCTTGCAGGTGATATTTCTATACAGTCTGTCATGACAACAGATATTATTTCTCACCATTCTCTAAAGTTAAGGAATATAGATTTAACATTATATTTCTCAAGGTGAGGTTCATGGACTGTTTGCAGAATCATGTTGCTTTATTAATTTATTATTTAATTCATTCATTCCTAAAAAGGAAAAAAGTAATTTATTCATTCATTACAATGTATAAAGTTTTATCAAATAATGAGTACTGTGTAGTGTTCTAGGGCTGAAATGGTTAAACTAAGTCTTGTCTCTTACTAGTAAAGATAGTATTGTTAGAAAGGAAAATTTCTTGGGTTCTATCTCTGTTCTACCAAATCAAAATATGTAATGATCAGCCCCTCTGTATTTCTATCCTATATTTAGTGTGAACATGGCTAGTGAGGACAAAAACTACTCATGGTCAATCATTTCTGTGAGGTACAACTTTAAAAAAATGTATACTTTTCTACCATCTATTTCCTCAAAATTTCATATTTGAGAAAAAAGGGTTCAATTTACTTTACAAATGTGCACACACACACACACACACACACACACACAAAACCCTCCAACTTTCTTGCTAACTCAGAAAATTGAAAACATGAACTAGAAGCTTACCTTATACACTTCTATTGGGGCAAGGAGTTTCTGTATGTATCACATAAACTCTTCAATTGAGTTACTGAATCTGTCTAGTTTGTCTGTGGTTCTCACATTTGATTGCTTCTTTCATTCTGTTCTCTTCCCCCGGTCATCTTTTAAAATACATATATTTAATTTTATGCATTTCAGTGTAATCTATTGTTTCTTCGATGGCATTAATAATTTTCATATTAGAAATTTAGGCTGATTGTCACTGCTTTCATAGTCATTTTTTATCAGTTCTCCTGCCTCTTTTAACTATAATTTAAACCCCAACTTCTCTCATGTGTTCTAACTGGATTCTTCATCCCTTACAGTTTTTAAAATTATTTTTTCATGAGTGCCACTTTGGGGTGGGAAGAGGATCAATATCTTAACTGCATTTTTAAAAATGTGTCACCAGCTGATGTCAGTAGGTCTAAACCCCACACAGCCAATAAAGTTAGCAAGGTCACTGCCCCAAAGATAAAGTGAGACTAATTTGCTTTGGCAGCCAACACGCCCCAAGAGATTTGGGAGCCCAGCCAACCTGAACTTGGAAGCAATGATGAAGCTGTCTACTGTCTGACTCCTTTCTCTCTGACTCAATGAAAAAGGGTGGCACAGGAAAAGTGGTGCTCAGCGAGATTCTATCATGTGTAGATTTCATCACTGAGTACTGTGCAGTAAACCAGGCCACAGCTTGAGAAAGCAAATAACCCAGAATAAGGCAGTACATCTCTAGGGGAAAAAAAAAGTTTAAAACACTAGAATTGGTATGTTAATTGTGGAGTGATTTGTTTGCAACTGTAGGTAAGAGGGAACTACAACTACTTATCTAAATCTAATTTTGGTAACTTCATTTAGTTACCTTTCATGACATAATAGTCTTGTGGTTTTTGAGTAGGTACTTTCAAAAGAGTACAATTGAAATTTCAACTATTTAGTGGAATGTTTTCAGTTGAATGTATTTATCCCCTCCACCAGAGGAATTACTATGAAATACCTCCCCAAAGAACACATAGAGGATGTTCTTAATTAACTTTAGAGAAGGTAAGAGCTGTTAGAAATTTCTTAGTGTCAGTATCAAATTCAGTGGATTTCATTGTATCATTTCATATCTGGAAGCACCTATAGAAAAGTCAATCATGTGGCATTTAAAAGAATCTTAAACCCTGATTGACACTCAATGTGTACAAGAAATTGAATTTGAATAATATATAAATAATATTAAATGTACAGAGTTTTAATAGTTTCACTGATTTGGTAACTTTGATTCAGATAGTACAGAAAGTGATATGAACCTAAAATTCAAGTTTTTATTGGTTAAGCTTGATAATTTGTTTTAGAATTATTGTTGGAATTAATAAAATATACCTGGGGCTGGGGTTATGGCTCAGCGGTTGAGCGTTTGCCTCACATACGTGAGGCACTGGGTTCGATCCTCAGCATCACATAAAATAAATAAAGATATTGTGTTCATCTACAACTAAACAAAATATTTAAAATAAATAAATAAATAAAATAAAATATACCTACAGTGATGCTATTTTAAAGATTATTAGAAAATTATTTCTCTTTTGAAGACTTTGAGAATAAATGAATCTTCTGCGTACTATATAAGATAACCATAGTTTGCTTGACATTTCAGTCTCCCTTTGAAGCCAAGGAGAGAAAATGAAATACTTAAGGTCTTAGTGCTAATTTTTCCCCCCATTTATTTTTGTCATCCTATTGTTGGCAGCTGCAAACCTAACTCTTACCTCTAGGCAAGCAGGCAAGCAAGCATCTCTTTCCTGAACTAATGGCCATGCAGCTCCTTGGATTAATTGGCAAGTCAATGGTGCAGTCTGTATGTTGTTCCCCAGGAGACCTGGCTCTTCACATCAGCAACTTTTTGAATTCAGTTATGCCTTAAGTTTGCTTCCAATTTTAACTGTTTTTTGGCCTCTTGTATTCAAAGGGATGGCCCTATTGAATGTATTGCTTATATGGTATAGAATACATCTTTTAATAAAACTCAAGAAAAGTGGGAAAGAACCATTGATCAACCTCAACGTAAATAAAGCATTCTTTGACAGAAAGACATTTGTCTTAAAATTGACTTGTTTGATCATTTATAGGCAGAAAGAACTTTAAGACAATCAATATGAACCATTCTCTAAATGTGCATAATGGAATAGTTTTCTTGTGAAATTATTATTTGAATTCTTCATTTCTTTATACTTAGGCAAAGGAATTAAAAACTGAATTGCATTCTGATTTGGTCATTTACTTTTTGAATGATCTTGAAAACACAACACATTTTCTTCTGTGCAAAATTAACAATGTGGATGAGGTAAGGCTTTTCCATTTCAAAAATTCTGGATATATTTTTAAAAATCAGCCTCTGATTCTAAATTTATTCTGTAGGGAAGAAGATACAGCCTCAAGTACTTCTAATTCTTTTTTTTACATAACAAATATAATTTCATCTGAACTCAGATGTTCATTCACACATTTTATTTATTCATTATCTGAATTGAATGCTTTAGTAGTAATTTTAGCAAGAATTGATGTTGCTTAGCAATTAAATTCTTCTCAAATGACCCAAATCTTTAGACCATCACTACTTTCCGGTTGGAAAGTAGTATGAATTACTTAAAAAATCCTAAAATTTTGGAATTAAGCTTAAACACTAAAAAGGAACAGATGAAATTATTTATGATAATAATAAAAAAAGTCACTACTGCATGTAGTCAATTATTTTAATCAATGATATATTTTACAGTGTTTTGTTCTTCTATACTTTATACTTTTAGTACATCCAATTCAGGCAGCAGATTTTTTTTCAGAAACAATTTTTATGAAATTTTAATATTATTACATTTACAGTAAAAAGAGTAGATTGACATGCCAAATTGTTCCACATATATATAAAATAAATTAGTTTTAAACTAATTTTAATGTAGTTAGTTATATTTAATTTAAAAAATTAAGTGTCTAATGGCACAAGCCACATCTCAAGTGCTTGGGAAGCATGTGTGCACACCTAGACATAGACCCATTTTTCACTGGAGATACAACTTGAAACTTCCCGGGCTTTGAACTTGAACAATAATTCCATAGAGCAAAAAAGATGTTACTGTTAAATATACACAGTTTAGTGAAATGTTCAGGATGGGTTTTCTTAATTTTTTTTCCATAAGTATGTATTGCTTGTATGGAAAACAGTTATGACTCTCAGTCCCTTGTTTTTGAGGTAATCTAACACATAATCCCTTCTTTAGAGTAATATAAAATAAAAGGTTAATACTTACATATAATTTTTATTTTTTCTTTTCTTATAAACTGTTTAGAGAGTAAAGAAAAAAATCTTATTCATATCAAAATATTTAAATACTCTTGATCATTGATTTCCTAAATTCATATACTTTACATGATCTTTTTGAAGCTCACGTTTTTGAAGCTTTAATGAAAATCAGTGGAAAAAAGATTTCCTTTATCATTAATGTTTTTTACAAAGAAAAAAAATCTATTTGTTTATTGTGGAAAAGATAGCTAGAAATCAATTTTAGAACTTAAAGCAAATTAAGCAAGCTTCTGAACCTAAAATTTCTTCAAATTCCTCCTAACTTCATTTTTTAAGGAAATTTTAAGAGTATCCCATTTGAAAAGCCATCACAAAATGCTTACCTCTGTTACCTCCAGAATGTCTAGAGTCAACACTACTTGTTTATGCAACTCCTTTCACCCCATCCCGTCTCTTTCAACTTTTGAAACTCTTTAAACTTTTTTTTTTTTAGATTTGTTTTTTTTAGTTGTTGATGGACACAATGTCTTTATTTTATTGCTTTGTATGTGGTGCTGAGGATCGAACCCAGGGCCTCACGCATGCGAGGCAAGCGCTCTACCGCTGGGCCACAATCCTAGCCTCTTTAAACTTTTAATATTTTATTTTTAAAGTTTCAAGCACAAGTATATGTGAGCATTGTAAATACATTAATTACATATTACATATTTATTGTTTCACAGTGAACATATTGATGTTTTATGTCTAGTTTAGTATACCTTCCCCTTTCTTCTTGTAAGCAATTTGTTTGGAAAGTCATATTTTTTTCTATTCCCTGTCCATGTTGCTTAGATAGGAGCTGGCCCACTCCTTACAACCTCAGGAATGAGTAAACAATTCAGTTTCTGACAATAAACATATTTTACTTTAACTAGAGCAATTGATTCAGTGGTAAACATGTGATCCAAGGTAAACCAAAGAAAATCATCTCCAGGACTTCTGCAAGATAATGCTGAGAAGAAAGCAGTATCTTCCAGTTGGTGTAGGTAAGATGAGACAATGTAAGACTTATGTAGTTTATTGTCACAAAATTGGAAGGAATAAATTGAGTGATATCAGGAAATGGAAAATAACTTTGGTGTAGACACTAAATGGTATGTTACTCCACTCCCTCATTGAAATGCAGACACTAAAATTTGATCGAAATTGACTTTATACCTAGTGGCCCTTGGTTAGAGAAGGCCAATGCAATTTGCTCCATTACTTCTCTCCATGGTGATTTGTTTAGTAACTTAGACTTAGGTCAGTGAACACATGGTATTTCTCTGGCCACAGAAATGCATTTAGGTTTTGTATTAAATACACAATGGAATTTTACTTAGCTGTAAAGAAGATGAAATTATGTTATTTGCTGGTAAGTGGATGAAACTGGAGACCATTAGGCTAAATAAATGGAATAAGCTAAATTCAGAAAGGCAAGGGTCAAATGTTTTCTCTCATATGTGAAAGGAGGAAGGAGAGAAAGAAAGAGAGAGAGATGAAATTTTTAAAAAGGGTGGTATTTCATGAAAAAAGAAGGGAGATCAAGAGAGTAGAAGAAGATCAAGAAGACAGAGGGAAGAGGGCATGGAAAGTACAAAAAAATGAAATCTACCAAAGTCAGCTATGTCCATATATGAATAAATATAAATATAATAAATATAAATATAAATAAATAAATGATAAATCCCATATATATATAAATTAATGCACTAATTTAAATAATAATAATGATAGTAGAGGGGAAACCAGTGAGGAAGAGGAATAGGAGGCCAGAGGGGAGGGAGAAAGGAGGTACTGGGGGTTGAGATTGATCCAATTACATTAAGTGCATATGCAAATATAGTTTAATTAATCTCACTATTAGGTGTAATTATAATGCACCAATAAAAATTTAGAAGTAACAGCAAAACTAAGCTGACAAACAGTTGGATATTCTAGGATTCCTACTCTTCCTATGCAATGACTGATACAGAGGAAATTCTTTGACCATTTTGTCTAAAATAAGGAGAAAAAGACTCAGGATCCATTTAACTCTACCAAAGGCTGAACAGAGGGAAAAAAATTAAATTAGGTTTAGTGTTTTTGTTATTGAGCAACTGAATGAAACCAACTATGAAGGCCCCCAGTTAGGTAGCCAGTCAACCCCTTTTGTGTTGGAGCTGGTTTGTTTTGGCATTTCCACTAACTGTAAGCCTGAAATGATACAATATAATATAGCAAGATTTTGATTTGTTGCTAGTTCTTAAAAATAAGTATTACATGAAAAATTATATTCATAAAAAGATGTATGTTCTAGCAAACCTATTATAAACATTTTTATCTTAGTCTAGACTTTCTTAAGAATGAGAAACAGTTTCCTTACATATTTAGGTATGAATTATATAATTTTCCATCCAGGTTAGCCAGCTGGTAACAAAACAAAGTCTTTGTTACAGGATTTTTAAAAAAGAGATGCTATGTAATTCCCCATTAGTAATTTTGAACTAATATTTTTAAAAGAGTATATTTTTTATAGTGTTTGATATTATATCCAACACCAAATTCTGAGTTTCTTTCTCTGAGGTTTAGAGATACCCTAAATGTGATTTGAACATAGTACAAAATGAATATGTAAGTTAAACTTGCCTCATATAAATATAGAAAACAGTAGCATTGGCATCCAGTCACTTCATGTTATGAAATTCCCAATGACCTACTCGCAGAAATGCTACAGGAAGTGGAGACGTCTCTTCCCAAGCTGCCTTTCCTTGGAGGCCTATGGCTTAGTCTTTCCATTCCCCTGCACTGCCACTGCTACTGCTGCCTTTTCTATTCCACCTGCCTTTCGAGCGAGCACCAGCTCATTTTGCTTTGTAGGCCCACTGACCCAGGGTTATTTTACCCCAACAGGGGTGTTTCCTTGTTTAAATTGTGCAATAACTTATAAAAAGTGATTTCCCCATAATTATAACAAATATGCCTGAACTTTTTTCTATTTTTTACATGTCTACTGTTTAGTTGACATGATCCTTTGCACTCAAGGCCACAGACACACAAACAGAAACACACTTTTCTGATTAGTTTATCTGAGTTTAAGCTACAAGTTATAAGGTTTGTGCCTGGATTAAGTTCACTTCCAAGTGGGAAACAATATGAGAAAATTCCACTTGGCTCACTTCTCTAAGTAGCCTCAGGATCTCAAATGTAAGGTACCTGGGCTTGCAATGATATATTCTCTGTCTAGCTCTGGGCTTTCCTTGATGTCTGATTTGTTTAAGGAGGTTTAGCAAGCTTAAGCACAGAATCCCAATACTTTGAGAAACCAAAACATTTGATTTAGAAATGTTTGTAAGGTGAATTTCTTGTGAATTGTTCTCATAAACTCATATATGCAATCTTCTAATTTCAACCAGGGGGAAATAATTAGTTCTCATAAACTTATTATCATTTTATGTACATTTTACATATAATAAAGAAAATGTAGATAAAGATTTATATATTAATGTATTTGAGTTAGTGTTCTTATTTTCATATTTTCTTAAAATGCAGTGACAGACCTATGTAAAGACTAAGTTTAATGAACTAGTACCACCCTGCTGAGTCTTAACCATCAGTACATGTCTGTGCTAGGCCAGGTTTCATTTCCAGTTTATTTCAATTAAGTGTCTGTAATGTAATTACAAGGCACAGGAAGGATCTGTTGATGTTGTGAATTTGATTTTTAATAAGATTACTCTAAACTACAATGTGCCTTTCTAACTTTGAAAATTTCTGTTAGGTAATTACTGTTCTATCAACTGTTAGGAAAAGTCTCATTTACACAATTACTCAGAAGGATTTCCTTTAAGGTTAGCTTCCGTGGTGAGGATATTAGAATTGCTTGGTTTATTAACTGCAAATGCATTCATAATTTACCTGGCTGTTTGGGGGGCCAGAGATTAATTCCAAAATATCGCATATGGACAAGGAATTTCATTTAGAGTAGAAACGCTCTTATTTAGAATTAAATTTTGTCTTATCATAATCTTTTTCTACCATAT
>PVHX01008324.1:52500-84315 GCA_004024805.1 Geosciurus inauris | reverse complement strand
GTACCGGGGATTGAACTCAGGGGCACTCGACCCCTGAGCCACATCCCCAGCCCTATTTTGTGTTTTATGTAGAGACAGGGTCTCACTGAGTTGCTTAGTGCCTCGCCATTGCTGAGGCTGGCTTTGAACTCGCGATTCTCCTGTCTCAGCCTCCCTAAGTGCTGGGATTACAAGCGTGAGCCACCGCGCCCGGCTCAATTATTATTTTAGATGTCTTCCTTCTTTCTTACCAAACTAGAAGAATACAGGGATCTGGGTTTGTCCTAAAAAAATAGAAAGTTCAATTCCTTGTGTGTGAGTATTCAGTAGTCATTATCACAGCTTCTCTTGTTATAAGTGATCTTAATATTAAGTATAATGTTGTTTCTCCTGTTTTTCAGACACCTAAAAATTTAAAAATTTAACACAAACACCATTAACTTTTGGTTCCACTTGAATCATCAAGACAACTTCTTTCAAGGTATGACTACTTCTTTCTGCTGTAGAAATACAGAAGTTCTTCCTTTCTTTTCTAGGCTTCTACAGCAATAAAAATGAAATGTCATTTTATAGCCTAATAAATTACTAAAATGGCTCCTTGAAAAATCTCTGTAATGCACAAAAGATAAATGTCCTCTATATAAAAGACTACTAAAACATGGGTTATATGGAAGTTATTATTTAAAATAGGATTTTTTTTTTCCTACCACCAGTTACCGACCTCAACATTTATGCTTTCCCTTGCCCTTTGGAACAAAACTCAGCTTATAGATTGAATTTCCCTGTCTCAATCACAGCTGAAGGTTTTTACATGACTAAATGCTGGCCAATGACGTATAAGTAGAAGTGCTCTTTTGCAGGACTCCCAGGAGAGAGGGAGATCTCTTTGGTCCTACCAACCTTTCTTCTCATGCTGACCTGGAACATGCATGTGTTGACTGAATTTTCAGCTGTACTGAGAGTGTCCCTAAGAACAGCAACTACACTGTGAGGTTGACAGAGTGAAGCCACAGAATTCATGTTCAGGTGAAAACATGGGCCCTTCATGCCAGTCCTGGAAAGCTTTACCTCTAAATGTCTTTTACATGAGAAAGAACTTCAATCTCTTTTAAGCTACTAAGACTTTTTTCCATTTTATTTTCCAATAAATTATTGAATGTAATCCCAACATACATAAACAATAATTATCACAAAGGAAGTAAGCAATAATTATTGAAAGTAATGATGTTCTCATAAGGTTTTCCAAGGCTCATGTTACAAGCCTGGGAATGGGATGAATTCAGCTCCTTTTACTTTGGTAGTTTACCAGTGTGAATAAGCTCCACTTAACCCAGTAAGTCCCAAGATTTCAATTCTAGCTGTGGTGGCTGTGGTAGGAGGTGGAGTTAGGGTGGGGGACTCTGGCCACTGTGTTTTGCTGCATTATGTTCAGTGTCTTGAAAATAATTTTCAAGTGTTTTGTTAAGTTTTGTTTTGTTTCAGGTGAGAAGATAAAGCATATCACTCCATCTTGGCTGAAGATCATCCAAGTTCTTTTCTTTTTTCCTTTTATTTTTAATTTTTATTTAAACATCAGTCTGAAGTATTTTTGTCTAAATACAAATTTAGGGAGCTAAATGACACCTCTCTCTCTCTCTCTCTCTCTCTCTCTCTCTCTCTCTCTCTCTCTCTCTCTCTGCAGTACGAATGATGGAACCCAGGGTCTCATACATTCTAAGCAAACGCTCTGCTTGTGAGCTACATCCTCAGCCCTTGTCCTGGACAGTTGATAAATCATTGCTTTGAACTATGTGAAATCCTGAACAGTGAAATGCTGCTCTTGGGCAGTGCAAGGGTACCTGGGGAACCCTATTTGCAAGTTGATTCTTGTTGACTGAAATTCTGTTTGTCATGGAACTCACTAGTTCAAAAAGCCTTGATTTCAAATCATAGAGGAGATGGGCATAAACTGCTAAACCCCAAACAAGTTGTTTTTGCCATCTTTATCCTGTTTTCCTCAAGAAACCTGTCACACTGAAACTCTTTGATGTTCTTACCTATAAAATAAACCACAGGTTCTTGTTGTTTGTTAGATCCGGTCTCCATCAGGCTGGTTCCCTATGGATCCCGCTGTTTCACTTATTTCTGTGTGTCTTGTAGTTATTTCTTAAATTTCTCATACCTTTAATATTTCTAATCTGACTCACCGCCCTAGTTTGGGGAAACTGAGTAAATATCACATGGGTTATGACAAGCCCTTTTTGGTTTTTATTTTGAGACAAGGCCTAAGTTGCTGAGGCTGGCCTTGAACTTGTGGTCCTCCTGCCTCAGCTACTGCACCCAGTTAAATGGTTTCTCTTTTTGCTTTAGTAGGATATACAGAAGAGGATATACAGAAAAGCACGATGGCAAAGTTGCACTCATAATGAGCATCTATAGTCAGTGATGCAAAAGCTGAGAGATGCATGAATTGGTGTGCTGGCTTTATAGGAAATAAGGAAGGGATCATGAATGATATTTAACAGGTGCCACATGAGGTTATGCTAGTGTAGGGCCTATTAGCGCCCAAGACATTGAGGGAACCAGTAGTATCTGACTTTAATCCATTATGTTCCATCATCACATTTATGGAACACCTAGGAAAACAAACTGAATGACAAATATATCACTTATGGTAAATTTGAAGTTAATATTTATTTTCAGAGTTTGATTCTTTTGAGAAAAGTAACAGGTGAATTATTAGTGATAATATTTATCGATATTATTAATAACAAATTATGTTATAAGCTCTAGATTATGTTTCTCTGCCAACTATGAGGATTCCAGGGAGGAAAAGCAGAGCCCAGCTTCCAACATCTCACACCAGTGTCAGTGGAGATTGCTCTGCAGAGATTGAAAAGATCTGTCTGCTATTCCTGGTGTTCCTCCTGCTAGGGCTTCACCCTCCTTACACAGTGACTTCACCCTTGCAGCCACCTGGGGTGATTTCACTTCTCCTACAAGCCCATGCCCTTGAAGGCCTGTTATGAGGAAGAAAAGATACAGTTCAGAGTTGGATAAAGTATTTGCAAATTATTTACCTAACAAGAGATTTGGATATGGATATATAAGGAAGACTCAAAATTCAATTATGAAGAAACAAATAATTTAATTATTCAATGGGCAAAAGATATGAGACATTTCACAGAAGAGGATATACAGATGGCAAATAAAGGTATGAAATAATATTCAGCAACATTAGAGAAACACAAATGAAAACCATAATAAGAGATCACCACATACTTACCATAATGTTAAAAGTAAAAACAAATGACAATGCCAAATGTTGATAAGTATGTTGATAAATTAGATCACTCACATATTGTTGATGGGAATATAAAACTGTACAGCCATTATGGAAAATAGTTTGGCAGTTTTTCTGAAAACTACCATACATTAAACTAGAACCAAACATTAAACTACCATATAACCCAATAATTACACTCCTAAGCACTTACTCCAGAGAAATAAAATGTATGTTCACATGAAGAACTCTACTTGAATATTTATAGCAGCTTTATTTATAATAGCTAAAATCTAGCAACAACCTAGACTTCTTTAGGAGATGAATGGTTCAATGAGGTTCGTCCATATCATAGAAAACTATTGAACAGTAGGAAGGAATGGATTGTTGACCCTTGCAACAATCTGGATAAATATCCAGAGAATTACACTGAGTAACAATAACCAATTCCCAGCAACTACATACTATATGACTCTATTTACATAACACTCTTGAAATGACAAAATTATAGAAGTGGAGAATATCTTAGCAGTTCTGAGATATTCAGTGGGGGGAGAACAAAACAGTAGGGGAGGAGAGTGAAGTATGTGTGCCACAACATGAAGGCTCCTTATATTTATGGAAATGTTCTGTATTTGAAATGTCCTAGCCAGGTTTTGATATAGTGCTATAGTTTTATGTGATGTTACCACAGGGGGATACTGGATATAAGGTACATGGATTACTCTGGATTATTTCTTATGGCTACATGAGAATTTACAATAATCCCCAAATTAAAAGTTTAATTAAAAACAAAACAATATTACATACCATATGATTCCTTTTATCTCAAAATTAAAGAATTATAGAAATGGAGAACAAATTAGTAGTTTCCAGGAATGGGCCAGTTCCTTGGTGTTGATGGAACATACATATGCATACAAACCAAGCTCAGGTAAAAATTGATAAAATCTGAATACTCCCCATAGTCTAGTTTGTATTCTTATTGATTCTGCATTATAGTTATATAAGATGTTTCCACTGAAGGAAGGTAAGGGAAGAGGATAGGGGGGATAGTATGTACAATTTTACAACTTCCCATTGTTTTACAATTGTTGTAAAATTAAAATGTTAAAAAAGAGTCAGATAAAAGAGTACCAGAACATATTTTTATAGAAAAAAAATGAGTGCCAGAATTAAATGTACAATATGATTCAATTTATGCTTTAAAAACATATATACACACATTTACGTAAAGGTACCAGTTTATGTATATGTGGAGGAAAATATGTGGTGATTAGGATCTCAACATCTTTGAGAATCTACCACAATCCTGTAAGGGAAAATATATATACACACAAATTATTTATCCTAGTACTTGAAGATTCCTTCCATCTCTCTACAAACATATTCCCACCTACTCCAATTCATGTATTCTTATTTCTAGTATCTTTTTCTTTTTTGTTCAAATCTTAGTTATTGCAATGGGCCTTACATCATGTTCAAGATTTTATTTCTTTTTTCACAGGAGCCTGAACTGATTACTTCAGACCACAGAGATATATTTCTCCCTTAGGATATGATATGATTATTCTATATCCAACACCTGTACAGTAAGGATATGTGTCTTTCACTTATGCCTCATCTCTATGGTGGCTAGTACAATTCCTTATATATGAAAGTTTCTCACTTCCTAGCCTGTAACCTTCTTTTACTTGTTAACCACTCAATTATTACTCTGCCTTCATAATAGGGTATTTTACATTAATCTTGTTTCTTTCCACTAAGTCTAGTGACCTAATTAACCATTCGAGGTCTAGTGACCTAATTAACCACTCGAGGCCTACTGAACATGCCTTTCAACTTTTTAAATTTATTGGCAGGTGACCTTCTGACATGAATAAAACTACAAACTTTTTAAATGTATGAACAGATTTTCAAACAGTGCAAATTAAATCAATGTAATTTGCCACACATTAAGTGAAGTTCATAGACATTATCATGCTGCACAGTAATCAGGCATTAAAGGAAGCCACTTGGAAAAAGAACACAAAGTTGAATGGTACGAGGCCTAAAGGAAAATAGAATACAGAGGCCACCATGGCAGGGCGCAAACTGGAGACACGACTTGAGGGCACAATCTATTCAAAGAGAAAGAATCTGGAAGTTGGCTGAGGAACGGGGAGAAGGAGAGAGAAGGGGAAAGAAGGTAGAGTGACGGGGAGAAGGAGAGAGAAGGGGAAAGAAGGTAGAGTGATCTTGCAGTTTGCGGCTTGTTCCAGAGACCAGCCCAGCCCTACCCCCACCTCACGCTCTTTCTCTTAATAGGCGCAGGCTTCCTGTACCCAGGAGCACTTCAGAAGGGGCACTTAATGTGACAGGTCAGAGAGCTCAGCCCACACTCTCACAGAGAACATGAAGTTCCGAAAACAGCCTGAGCTGGAGGGAACAAGGACACACACAGCCCAGAGCTCTCCCAGGCCTAAGGCTGTGACCCTAGGCATGACAAGTCCTCATCAAGGCCCTCACCTGGAAGACCTCCAGCCCAGAAGTGGCTGAACTGAGTCTCTTGCCTAGAGGATATAGAAGAACATCAGCAGCCAGTTGTGCAGAGGTCCTCACTCCAATTGCTTAGTTTTAGTTGCTATCTAGAAAAAACAGCCAGGAGCAGAGCATGAAAATGTTTCCTTTCTTGTACCTGTGCCAGCACTGTGCCATTTTCTTTTTTTCCTGCCAATTGGGCAGGATCAAAAATGATGGTACATTTTGTTTCTACTTATATTACATTTAATAGGAAAGAAAATATTTTTCAAATGTTAAATGACTATTTCTTCTCTAGTTAATTTTCTGTTTGCGTCCCTCATTTATTTTTCTGTAGGTATATTCATCTTTCTCTTATTAAACTGAAGATCTCTTTATACACTAAAGACATCAACTCTTTGACAGCCAAATATACTAGAAATTATTTTTCATTTATGTACTTAGCACAATGCCCTAACTAGTCATAATAAAAATAATAATGACAACCGTCATTTAATCCTTAAAACATCGTAGTAAGGTAGAATTTGTTCAGAAGCATCCCGAAATTCTTTCTGTGTTGTTTGAGCAAGTTTGCTTTTCTATCAAATAAAGATGAGTGGCTAAAACTGTGGCCTACGGAATCAGACTGTTTGCTCCCAGGGGATCACTTATTATATGTGTGACCTTGTACATTGTCTAAAGTCTATACTCCTGTTCCTTCACCAATAAAATGGGGATAATAATAATATCTACTTTGGGAGGGTTGTTCTGAGAAGAAAAAGAATATGTGCATCTTAGACCCATGCCCAGCACATCGCAAGAGCTCAGATTTTGTTATTACAATTATTATTGTTATAGCTAGTGAACAGCCTCACGATAATTGTTGTGTGTGATTTTGTAAAGTCTAGCAGACTTTACAACAAGAAAGACTGAGGAATTTTTTTATTTTTTATTTCTTTATTTTTTTGGTGGTACTGGGATTGAATCCAAGGCTTTTTATTTATTTTTTTGAGACAGGTTCTCACTAAATTGCCCAGGCTGACCTCAAATTTGTGATCCTCATGCCTCTGTCACTCAAGTCATCAGGATTACAGGCAAGTGCCACCACACCTGCCAGGATTATGGATTTAAAAATCATCTTATTCCAGACCTACCAGTTTTTTGGTCAGAGGAGTAGAAAGAGTGCATTTCATGTGTATGATATCTCTTTCTCAGCCACCGCGGTAGAAACATGAGTCACTCTTGTTGTCTTCCAGATATATGTATGACTGGAGACTTTCAGGGAAAAAAGAATGCCTTGCTCTTTGGGGAGACTTTGTAGGAGGTGGACACTCAGATTTAATTTGAATTTTTTGGCCTCAATACTGTCCTCAAAAGCTCTAAGTACAAAGGCAGCAACCTCTTTTCCCTCCTTAGGACTAGAGTCAAAATATTCTATGACAAGAAAGCTTTTAGTTCATCTAGTCCAGTGATGTTCCAAGTTTGTAGCCCATAAGCAAACCTAACATTTTGTGAGGGAACCACGTGCAGATCTATGGAAAACAAATCTCTAGAATCAGGGCCCAGGGATTTGTATTTAATAATGAAACTAAAGCTGTTAAATTTGTTAGGGTAAGGGCGACCTCATGAAACAAAATCTCAGAGTATAGTGGGTTTAAAAATATAAATATTTATTTTTCTTCTCATGTAACAGCCTCAAAATGAGCAGTACAGATTGCAAAATAACTCTGCTTAGGATAGTTACTCGAGGATGTGGCTTCTATTTTGCTTTTCAGTCTGTTTTTAGGATTGATCATCAGCAGTACAATTGAAGACAGAGACACGCTCATATCCATTACGGATCTAGCTGTTGAGAAGAAAACAGTCACAGGGGGTAAGACAGTAATGCCAGTCCAGTGTGGTAAGACCTGGACTTGAAAGATATCACCTTTTTTCAGAGAACCTGGGAAGGAAGCGTGACTGGATGCCTGCTGCCTCACTGCACCTCTTTGCCTTGAGAAAAAGGAAGGTCAATTTGGATAGAACTGGGAAAACTCTGCTGTGGTGATCCTGACGCACACCTAAGTCTAAGAACCCAGATCTAGTCCAACATCCACATGGGGTAGACAAGGAAATTGAATCCCAGTAAGGTTATATTATTTCTGGGAGATCAGATTATTTGGGGGTGAGGGGTCCCCCAAACTACATGAAGATTTATCTATGGTGATAAAAGACTTTCCTTCAATATCATCTTAGGTGCTTGAGGCCAAGTGCTTGATTTCATTTAAGAATTGTCACTGAAAAGAAATTTAGTACACTTTATGCTGGGAAAACAGAGGGAAGGGTTAGAGACAAGAAGGGAATTTTCATATGCTGAATGACCTATCAGCACCTTTCGGCCTCCTTTCTCTACCCAACTCCTCTTTCCAGGCCATCTTCATAATTGAATTCTCTCCTTTATTGCCTCACTTCATTCCCTCTAACTTTTCCTTTCATCTATAGGGAATAATGTGTCTATGTCTCAGTTTTTGTTTTTTGTTGCTGTTGTTGTTTTTTGATAAGCAAAAGGAACACTTGGACAATTACTGGTTGGGTGCTGTTTGTGCAATTGAGAAAAAATCACAATGGAGGCCAGTCCAATATGGACTAAGATGAGTGAGAAAAGGGAAAGGAAGGGTAAGAAGACAGAAGCACCAGTATTGCAGTGAGGACAGCAGCCTCAAAACCCAGAGACAGGCTGGGCAAGATAAGATGGAGTATTACAGGCTTTAAAGTCAGTCTGAGGGACTTAGGTATGAAGCTTTAAGAACAAAGAAGCTCTCTCTGGTTTGGAAGCAGAAAAGGGACATTATGAAAATGTAATATTGAAAAATCTGAAATCCTAGGCCAGTTGCCTTATGAGGGAACCTAGGTTACACATCATGACACAGGCTTTGAGAATGGAAAGTGCTAGCCCTCTACAGCACCTCCAAGTTCTGCACCTTTCAGACCCCCTGACAGTATGATGATGAGCTAGATTCTGGGAGATCAGGCACCCAAGAAATGGAAGGCAGAACTCCTGATTCCTTCAGAGATGTGGAAGATTAGGTCTTAACTAAGTCTCTATGAAGGATGCTCTTGGTCTAGAAAGAGGTATCTGTTCTGGATCTTTACTCCTCTTTCTGGTGAGGAAAGAAATATATATTCGATTTTGAACTAACTAGGTCTT
The DNA here is from genome assembly GCA_004024805.1 of Geosciurus inauris. Classification (NCBI taxonomy): domain Eukaryota; kingdom Metazoa; phylum Chordata; class Mammalia; order Rodentia; family Sciuridae; genus Geosciurus; species Geosciurus inauris. Next base: position 75,388 of record PVHX01008324.1, on the reverse strand, counting down.
TTTCTCACACATTAAAAAGAAAAAAAAAACTGTCCCAGAGTTTAAATAGTTATTGTCTCTGGAGCTGACATACTCTTCAGCCACAGCCAGAAAGAAGAAGTTACTGAAAGAAACTACTGAAAGAAGTTACTGAAAAGGGAACTAAATTCGAATCAAGAAGAAAAGGGAACTAAATTCGAATCAAGAGGAGCCTGCTTAGACCGCTGTACTGTGGATACAACCTACCCTTCCATTTGGTGAGTGGTAGCATCATACTACCTGGAACTATCCCTGCAATGGACGCAGTTAAGCACATCTCCCTTACTGTGTCCCAGGTTCTCTTACAGAGAAAAGGCCTTTTGGAATTACTATGTCCTCTGGTTGCTGAGTACAAATTTAGTGCTTATTATATACCGGTTTGGCCAAACCCACAGTGAATGTTGATTTAAGCAGCCACCATACTGACAAAAAAAAAACTCAGCAAAAGGGAAAAAAATGTTATTGCCCTGCTTATTTGTTGCTTGCTAGAATTTTGTAATTCGAATAAAATGAGAATTCTGTACCAAATGTGAAAAACATTGGGAAAACTGACAAAGTGTCATGAACAACAATGAAAATGTAACAGTGATATAACATTCATTTACATGCATTTATTTTAAATTAGAGCATTAAAAAAGAGTGGTCTCAGGATAGAGAGAGGATGTAGGAGTTAAAAACAAGAGCATCCATGCACACACCCAAAAACAAGACACCTGCCATGCTTCATGCAGAAGTGTTGAACCATGAAGACTCACTACGGTATTATAAAACATCAGATCGAGGATCCATCCTGTCTGGAATTCAGCAGAGACTTCCTATTCCCATCTTTCTACCTTCTGTATTCCTCATGGCTTGCCACTGCTCTCCCATGGCCCAAGAATAGCAAGACTTTGTTTGAGAAAAAAAAATATGCAATAAAAGCTTTATTATTTCTCTTTACCACAACCTGTGAGATAGGGAAGAGAGCCAAGGAATAGAGACTGAGAAGTACTGGAGCTGTTGACACCGAAAGCAGCAGTTAAGGCAAAGGGTCTTTTCTCTCTGTCATCTCCTGGAGGATAGGCAACCAGGGTCATGTGGTGGGTGCTCACCTGTCTGCACACATCAATGCACACACTTCTTTGAAGAGCAGCAGCAATAATATTTCCCATACTCATTCACTAATTTTTCTGAACAGTCTCATTGGCAATACAATTAACTTCTAATTATCCATATTGTTTCAGAGCTTCTCTCCTTAATATTGCCTAATTACAGGGGGCGGGGAGACTCTGCTTTTTGACATTATAGCTGAACTTGGGCAGAATTCTGTTTGGTTCAAAGAAAGAGCATGTGGCAGGGGAATGTATGTGCATATGTGAGAGACAGAATTTGCACTCCAGAATCAGTTATGAATTTAATTGAATTATCCAGTTTTGGATTTTTCACTCATCCAGTTAGTATCCTATAGTGTTAAAGGGTAGATGTGGATAACAGAAGGAAAGAAACGATAACAAGCATGAATATATCCTTTACATGGGCCCTAGTCCCAAAGCCTTGATTGTAAATCCCAAAGATTTATAGTTTAGAGCCACTAACTAACCAGCTCATCAGAGAATGACCTGTTAGCACTGTCAACATCTTCTTCAATGAAGTAACACTGTGGTATTGGCACCGGTGGCGGTGTTTGCGTGTAGTGAGCTGGAACATAGTATTCTCCAGTTCTGTGCTCTCACAGCAGCTTATGCCAGGATTCTGTCCATATGTGCAGCTGGGGGCCTTGTGGACCCCATGGAACACCTTGATGGAGCCATGGATGAAATTATTGCTCACTTTGCATGACCCATTAGCTTCTAAAACTTTTCTCCAGTCGGTCATATCATTGCAACACTCTTTGTCATTACCTAGCCTGTTTCTCTTGGGAAAACTGTAACATAACTTTCTGAATGTCAGCGGTGAGGAAGGAAGAAAATCCTTGGACATGCTGAAGCTGATATTTTTATCTAACAGGGTCAAGTTCATTAATACCTCAACGGTCTGTTTCTGTTGGCCACTTTTCACCATGTCATATTGCACCTCTTCCTCTGAAAATTCTTCTTTAACTATCTCCATTATGGTTTCTGAAGCTCCTGCAAAAACCAAGCCCAGGCCAAGCAGCAGCAGAGAGAAGGTCTCCATCTCAGATCTAATTTAATTTCTTCTGCAGTAATGATAAAAAGATAAAAGATTAAAATGAAGAGAATATTAAGGAGATAGTTTTTTATCCTGATGACAAATATTCCCTAGAGTGACCCCTATATGTAAGACTTCTACATATGTTAATGGAAGTACGATACAGTGAAAAGACAATCAGTTATGTGGTCTTAAAACCCAGGTTCAAATCCCTAATTGTCCACTTAAAAACAATTCTATCTTATATAACTTCAGTTTACCTATCGAAAGAAAGAAAGAGAATCATGTAAGGTGATAAGTTTAAAATACTGGAACAAACTATTCATTTCTCTTCCTTTTCCCTATTTTACACCATTATGGTAGGGTCTACAGTCTCCATGGTGGTTCATCAATTATTTCACCCAACATATTCCTCACTATCTTCAATAGCCACACTACCTGGCACATGGCATTTACTTAAAAAAAAATAAAAACCAGCATTAAACACACAGTGCCATCTGCCCATCTCTTATTTCTTTCCCCCCATTCTCATTTATGATATTTCCATCTGTACCTGTTCCTTCGGCAAGTTGATCCTGCACAGAAAGTTTCCACGTTGCTGCAGGACAAGAAATGAAATTATTTCCTGGGAGTTTCTGTTATTGTGTCTAACTAAGGGAAGGAGGAGCAAGAAAGGGGTAGAGAGGATTTTCTGAGATTGGTGGAGGAGCCAATGTGGAACTAAGGAGGCTCAGGAAGAACTGAACAAAATGTCCATTTGATCATCAGAATTTCAGTGACCCAGGAAGTCCCTCTGCTTCCTCTTCTGTGAAATCTCCCATATTTGTACTTGAACCTAGAGTGATTTTTCTTTTCTGAAACCCTACAGCATGGATTATGTTGCACTTCATTTGATATGATGTTTTTCATTATTCTAGTTAGTTGGCACATTTTAGTCCCTCCACCCCCTACTAAGGCTGACAACTCCATGAGCCTGGAACACAGATTCTCATCATAGTTATTCTGCACAGTGTAGTGCAGAATATTAGTACACATGGACTTTTTAAAGTATTATACTTTATTTTTAAAATATTCTATGCGTAAAATTAGAGCAAAGATCTTGCATCAAGAAGGGATAAGCCTTAATTACTGAGTTGATTATTATTGACAGATTCACATGCCTGTAATTTCGGCGGCTCAGGAGGTTAAGACAGGAGGATCACGAGTTCAAAACCAGCCTCAGCAAAAGCAAGGTGCTAAGCAACTCAGTGAGACCCTATCTCTAAATAAAATACAAAAAAATAGGGCTGGGGATGTGGCTCCATATTTGAGTGCCCCTGAGATCAATCCCAGGTGCCAAAAAAAAAAAAAATTTTAAGCAGATTTATTCATGTGTGTACCTTGAAAGGGTACCTTAAGAATAGACTTGATACATGTTGGAAAGAGTAAGGAAGAAGAATTTGTTTTAAAAAATCATTTTTTTCTAAACTTCTACATTCTTTGCCATTGACATCAATAGTGAGGTGGTAACAGGAAAGCAGGAAGACAATGAGGAGAAAAATAAACAGGAAGAAGAACAGACAGAGATGCCTAGTTTTTCTGAAATATGTATTTCAAATGGACAGAATTCATAGCTGCCTGAGATTGATTTCAAATTGCTAGATGCTGCACTGGCCTCAAATCAATTGCTGTACCAGGAGCCTGAGCTCTCTTCAAAGTCTCCCACTCTGCAGATCTTGGGGTTTTAAAAAAAATATATTGGTGGTGGGGCTGAGGTTGTGGCTTAGTGGCAGAGCACTTGCCTCACACGTGTGAGGCACTGGGCTCGATCCTCAGCACCACATAAAAATAAGTAAACAAAGTAAAGACACTGTGTCCATGTATAACTAAAAAATATTTTTAAAAATTGCTAGATGCTCATAAAAATATATATAATCCCCTAAATTACAAATGACCAAACTGTCAGAGTTCATTTGAACTGAATTTTGATCCCTATTGAACAAAAGTACTCTGAGGGTAGATTCCACTGGACAGCCTCAGTTCCTTACACTTCCATGGGAATGCATTTACCTGAAAGATTTGTTTTTCATTAGAAGAGAGAAAGTTGAGGAAGGAAAGGAAGAAAAAACACTGAGAAGGAGAGAAGAGGAGAGGGAGCCAAGGGGTATTGATAGGAAAAGGAATCAGAATTAGCAGCAGGGCCCTAAAAGGCATATTAATCCAAAGGCATATTAATTCCAAAGTTTTGCACAGGAAATGAAGCTAGCAAGATCAAGTCCTATGCTAAGAACCACCTGTTCCTTCTCAATTTCTGTTCAGATGGTGAGGGCTCTGCTCACTTGGTGGCACCCAAACTTCCTTGATGACAACAGAATTCCCACAGAAAAATGGGTAATGAAACTCAACTGGAAAACCACCCCCCAGATGGAAGGAATCATGAGAATGGATAAGTTTTGCCTACTTACAAGGCTATAAAGCATCCTTTACTCATGATCTCACCTTCCTCCTCCACAAATTGAATCAACCAGTTAGAACTTGATGCTTACAAAAGACTGAGCTAACAATTAACGTAGGTGTACTTTCTTCTTGTATATCATCTTGAATTAAATCTAAATGGTCAGTGCAACAGTTGAAGTCTCTCAACTGAAAAGACCAAGAGAAAAAGTGCCCTCTAAAGCGTGGGAACCACTCATGCCTGCTCTAGTTCACTGTGAGTCTCTGGTATAGCTTTGAAACTTTATATCTCAAAATTACTGACCCCATAAGTTGGCCCTTACTTGCTAATAACTCTTTATTTCTTACTGTACCTCGATACTAAGCCTTCCTAACAAAGCCAGAAATAGAATTGGAGAATGACAGACTTGGAACAAACCCCAAAGATTACCTTTTTGAGATCTAGTTACAGATGAAGAAACTAATGGTCAGAGAAGAACAGAACCTGATGAAATTTCTAGAATTTAGAGCTTCTTCCCTTCCTTCTCCCTCTGGTTGAAAGTTTACTATATCCATAGCTGAATGTGGGGTAACTAAAGAGTGGATTCAGTTGCAAGAACTAAAGGGTGAAAGGAGTTCATAGTCTGGCTCAAAGTCCTTTCTGTGCCCTCCAGAGATGCAAAGGGGAGAAACACTGACCTCTGAGAGTCTCAACTGCTCCCTGGCAGATCCATCTCCATTTCTCTCCTGTCTTTAAGGGAAATAGTTTCTGACTCCTCAGGCTCCTTCTGATCTCCTTTATCCTTTCTTTTGAGACACAGAAGGAACTACTGAATAGGAATGGATGCAGTTTGAGCTTATACCATGCTTATAAAAGACCCTAAGAGTGATTCCAATTGCTTTTATGCTGGATCAGGAGTCAGGGCTGGGTTTAGGGTTAAGTGATGAAGCACTTACTCCAGGCACAAAATTTAAACGTGTGTCAAAACTCTCAGTAATCAAGATAAATAATATTTCAATGCAATATTTTTAAATTATCCAAATAAAAATAAATTCAATGTGATATAATCCTCAATATATAAATATTAAACATTTAAATAATAATATCTGACCCTACCTTTGTACAATTCATGTAACTCTCCTCACCCTAATCCCAGTCTTGTCATTCTGGATATTCAAATTTTAGATATTTTGTATATCAGAATTTTTGCATTCATTTTTATTTTTAGAAAATATTGAATTAAAATATTATTTAGCTAGATGACTAGGTTTGGGCCGGCAGTGCCCCCTTAAATTTTGCACCTGAAGCAACTGTCTTGGTCACTTTACCTTAATCGGATTACCACACTTGCCTGGATGAAATTCATTCTTGGCTCTCATCAAATGACTCAGGGACAAGGGACCAAAAAAATGAAGCATATGCAGAGTTTATGATTTAATTCAGTGAAGTTTTTTTTATTGATGCAGAATAAAATGATTCCAACTCAGAAATATTGGAAAGACAAATTAATTACCAATGGCTACTTAGATCACTCAAGGTTTTGCCCATTTCCACAGTTCAGGTCTGCCTCAGGGACAACCAGCCCAAGAGCTGCCGAGAGAGGACCACGGAGGATTGCAGACTCAAGTATTGAGCTCAAGTTATAGAACATATCCCTGGAAATTAACTGGCCCCAACTCATCACAAGTGACAAGAACAAACCCCTCTGTGGGGGGTGCAATTTGGTACCTGCAAGCAGGATATTTGGTGCCATCAGTTAGTTGACAGACTGTCATTTTGAACATTATTGTGCTCTGATAGCAGAAAATGGTGGATTGGTTTTGGCAAGTCATCTTGTTAGGAGAAGTGCAAATATTGTTGAGTTTTTGAGGCCTCTCATGGATGAAGACATGCTCTTTTTTGCATGTGTGGTCAGGTTCCCTGATGAATCTTTGCAGGATCATGTGGTTACAATACCTCACAGGATGGGCACTCTGAGGGTAGTCCACATTCAACTGCTCTATGGATGATCCCACGTCATCCTCATTCAGCTCATTTTCCCAGAACAGAAGCAGCAAGAAGACAGTCACCATTAGTATCATCAGAGGTAAGATTTCCTTCACATTTTTGGCTTTAATTCCTGTAAAGTAAGGGAGACAGAAAGGAAGAGAGGGTAGTCAGATTCCTCCTACTCTGACCCCTGGCTGCTCCACCCATCTTTTTAGGATACTTCACTTTCTTCTCTCTGCTAATTCAAATCATGTTGACCCTGTAAGATCCTATTCGAGTGACTGTTTCCCAAAAAAGCCCCCCTCAGACCCCATCAGTTCTCAGCTTTGTATTTAATGGTTTTCTACTTATTTCCATTGTTTGTTCTATCTCCACAGGCTCCTTGATAACAAGTACCACATCTCTGATTTCTTCCAAAGCCTTCAAAATACCTAACACAGGGCTGATGAGACAGAAGTTGCTCAAAAATGCCCATGCCAAATTGTTTTATTAATACTGATGAATGACTTTCTTCCCCACAACTTTCTCAGCCTTAGTTCTACCCAATTCCACATGCTTTTAGTCCTGTTTTCCAGTCTGTTCTTCCTAATCCCTCCTGGTGTGGATCCTGCCTGTGTCCATGCTCTCTTCTCTCACCTGTTCGTTTTGCTGTTGCCCTCACAGGTAACATATCCTTTTGATCATGGATCTGAGAAAATTCCTGGTGCCTCGCTGTTGCCGGACAATAACTGATAGTGAGCCAGTTGGGTGTGGGGAGGTCAAAAGTGGAAAGAGCAGAAAGGGAGGGACCTGTAGAGCAGTGTGCTTGGGTGCCACTGGGAAGGAAGAGAAGTTACCTTCAGAGGGAGAGGTAGGTGAGGCAGGTCCCAGATGGGTCCTCATTAAATATGCATGGACTTTTCAAAGCATTTAGTGGAGTTCTGATGTGGCCCAGCCACAGTATTGCCCGTTTTCTAAATTTTTAATCAGTCCTTACTACAAACCTGTGAAGGAACTAGATAAAGAAATGAGTTGCAGAAAGATGAAGCTGAAGATGGGAAAGGACAAGGGTAATAAGAGTCTCACCCTCTAGGTACTGAACACCTGAATTTTAGCTTCAGCAATTTTCATTCCCATGTGGTGTCTAAGACAAGGATAAAGACCTGGTTTAACTCACAGAAGGAGATTAGAGAAGGCAAACAGCTGCTAGAAACTAACATTTGTGTCAGGATGTAAAACACTATTAATAATTTCCTTGATTATGCATTTTGTCAAAGAAGCAAACTGCACTGCAAGATTGCAAGAGACCCACCTAGCTCCAGTATTGACTGATTCCAGGCAATGGCCTCAAGATAACAATAAAGGAAGTGAAAACTTGCTGCTCTACTTGTCTGATGATGTTGACGACACATAAGGAGACCACAGGGATTGAAAGAGATGCCCGGCTCCAGTTGTTTCAGCTCTCCCACAAGAAACTATGGAATTTATTTAGTGTACTACAAATGTGGTTGGCCAACCTTGTACAGCTTCTGTGTTTTCCACTCTGCTCACTTCAAGACAATGTGGCAGACTATTTGCAAAAAATAAAATGGCCACAAAATATTTGCCATCCCACATTCTCTTCCAGAACTTTGCCATTCTTCCATTAAGAAGTAGAGTCTATGTTTTTTCCTGTGAACATGGGTGGCTTTTGTGCTTGCTCCCACTAATACAATATAGTGTCAGTGATCCTATACTACTTTTGAGGCTAGTTCACACAGCTTTCACCTGGTGGTGGCTCTTTTGGGACATTTTACTCTGGGAAACTTTAGTTGCTATATGCTAAGTATGACTATGTTGAGGCTACCACAAAGAGAGTTCATGTGGACAGAAAGAGATAGATGTCCCAGCAGCTCCAGCTGTTTCTGTTCCCTGATGCCCAAGTCTTCTCAGGCCACATGCCAGATAGGCAGTGAAAAGAGTTAGGAGATGACCCAGCTCCAGCTACCATGTGCCTAAAGCTACATGTAAGTGCTCAAGCAAAAATCAATTAATTGAGCACAGTTGACGCTCAGATACAGAATGAAAATAAATGGTTATTTTAAGCCACCATTTTGGGGTAATTTGTAAAGTAGCAATAGATAAACAGAACAGAGGGTTCATTATTGCCAAATCTTTCAAACTTTGTGTCCCACAAAGCTCAAGCAAGTAACAGATGCCACCAAAGTTTTGGTTTGTTTGTTTTTGCAGAGTATAGTTATGACACAGACAAGAATGCAAAACTGGTTTTTAGACTCTCCATCTAGGCTGAGGTTGTATAGCTCAGTGGTAGAGCACTTGCCTACATGTGTGAGGCTGTGGGTTTGTTCCCCAGCACCAAAACTAAAATAAAATAAAATCCCCATCTACTGTGAAACCTCCAAAAGTTCGATTTTAACTCCCCCACCTCTCCCCTTCTTTTGCCCTGAAGCTCTCCCCTGACCAATGGTGCCATCTCTTCCATCTTTTGTGGTGGTTTCCACAAAAGCCACCTATGTTCACAGGAAAAAACATAGACTCTACTTCTTAATGGAGGAATGGCAAAGTTCTGGATTCCACTTGCCCCTGTGAGGCCCCCATCTTCATTTCAGTTGCCCTGTGACCAAATAAAGAGCCCTCCATTCACTTCAAAATTTAGTCAAATACTGTGAATGACAAAATTTTGCTAACCAGGAAGTATAAGTCTTAGTCCCCAAATTTGGGCAAGAAAATTTACATCACTCTTTTGTCTCTATACCTTGTGAAAACCAATTCTGAGTCTTCTACCCTACAGAGCTAGGGAGAATTTCACTTCCTATCATTATTAAAATTTCTTTTTCCTCCCTAGCTGGGATCCTGAGGAATCTGGGAAGTATATTGTTCTTGGCCCTTGTTCTACTGTGGGACATGCACTGGCTAACAGCAGCAACTAAGGGACAAACATTCTCAGTTACCTCTCCTATAAAGACTCCTAGATACAAGGATCCAGATCCAGAATCTTGATTCCTGTTTATATTCAGACTTGATTTTCTCAGTTACCTATAAGGTTTTGTCACTCGTGGTAAAGAACTGTTACCATTCACATACATATTGAACATCTACCTGTGACAGGCACTATGATAGGCACTGGGGACACATCAGTAAAAAGACAAATATGCCTATCTCCCCCAGTGACTCTGAATCAACCCTTTTATATGAAAATTGGTAATTAAAAGCTTTAGTTTCTTTTTCCTTTTTTGTGGTGCCAAGGATTGAACCTTGAGCCTTGTATACACTAGGCAAACACTCTCCCCTGATCTTTATCTCTAGCCTAGAAAGTTGGCAATTAAAATATAAGAATTATACTTTTATTCTTCCTAGGCTGAAAGAACTTGTCAGGTTGAGCCATGTGGTGCATGCCTGTAATTCCACCTACTTTTGAGAGGCCAAGTTCAAGGTCAGGCTGGGCAACTTTGGGAGACTCTGTCTCAAAATAAAAAGGGGATTCTGAATGTAGCTTAGTGGTAGAGCAATTACTTGTATGTGGGAGGTCCTGTGTTCGATCCTCAGCACTGCAAAAAAATTATTATGTATATACACATATATATATAATATATATTATATATATTATATATAAATATCTATATAAATATATATATTCCATAATAACCAAATAGCTTTCATGTGATGAGGAAATTCTTCTTCAGAGAAGAATAATGGCAAACACATATGCAAAGAATTATAAATTCAGAAAATTTGCATTGTACAATCACTAATGCAATTATCAAGCCAAGCAAAAATTATCTGCTGGGTGATTAAACTATTAGGAGAGAGGCTTATGGGAAACTGTCACAGAGGGCTGGCTGTCACCACCCACACATCACTGGAAGAGGAATGCTGGTTATCTGCACCTCCTAACATGGTGCAATAGGAAATACCTAGCAGAGTTTATGAAATATTCTTGCCAAAGAATTGAGTTTAAATTGCCAGTTTATAGAAAATTTAGTGAAAAGAAGCACAAGATTAAAGTCCCACAAGGAGACTAATCCCAGCAACTTCAGTGGCTGAGACACAAGTATCCCAAGTTCAAAGCCAGTCTCCGAAACTTAGCGAGACCCTGTCTCAAGCAAACAAAAAAGGCTGAGGATGTTGCTCAGTGGTTAAGCACCCCTGGGTTGAATCTCTGGTACAAAAAAAAAAAAAGAACAGGAAAAAATTTCCCACAAGGAAACAATGAGACAAATCCAGAATATGAGACATTACACAGTATAACTGAACAGTTTCTTCAGAAAGTCAGTGGCCAAAACAGGGAGAAATTGTTACAGATTAAATGAACATTCAGATTTTTAATCGTATTTGAATATGGATGAAGCATTAGATTATATCCAAAGCATATTTTTCCTTTTATAAGATATAATAATTATATAGAGAATGTATTTTTGGAGATATATTCAAAAATATATACATGAAATAACATATCAGGTATTTTCTTCCAAGAAATGAAGAAAAAAGGAAGGAAGGATGGAAGGAAGGAAGGAAGGAAGGAAGGAAGGAAAGCAGGCAGCAAGAGAGAACTGGCACACAGTGTGGTAAATTTTATGGCAATGTTAACTTTAAGAGGATAAGTGTAATGGAATACGTTATTTTCTCTCTACTTTTGTATATATTTACAGATATTTATTAAAAAATTTTAATTCTTGTTCTCATGGAGTTTGTATCTAGTAAAGGCAAGTGGAAAATAAACATAATCAACACTTAAGAGTTTTAGAAGATACAAGATGTGTTTTTAATAGGATGGTCAGAGTAGACCCAGCCATTATAGTTTTCCCTTTCCTCCTTTCTAACCAAAATCTAATTTTGTTTAAGAATATACCAGTTCTCCACATTACCATGGGCTTCAAGGAAATCTACCCTTATCACAGCCCTGGGTGTGGATTCCAGTGAATATAAGTGATCAGAGTAATCCCATTCATGTGGGGCCAATGAGAAGGGAGGGGTATTAGCCGGTCGCGGTGGCTCAAGCCTGTAATCCCAGCACTTAGGGAGGCTGAGACAGGAGAATCGCGAGTTCAAAGCCAGCCTCAGCAAAGGTGAGGTGCTAAGCAACTCAGTGAGACCCTGTCTCTACATAAAACACAAAATAGGGCTGGGGATGTGGCTCAGTGGTCGAGTACCCCTGAGTTCAATTCCCCGGTACCAAAAAAAAAAAAAAAGAAGAAGGGAGGGGTATTCAGAAAGTTTTTAGAAACAGTCCATACAGGTTAAAGAAGAGCTGCTATAACAAAGGCATCATCCATAGTTCACCAACTCAAGGAATTTAGGTTAGAATTATTAAAGTAAATTATTCAATTAAACACTCTTTCAGAAAATATCTAAGAATTTAACTATATTATGTGGTGGATATCTATCAGATTGTCTACACATCCATTTTTTTGAAATGACAAATAAAATCGTATATGTTTATGGGGTACAATGTGATGTTTTGATATACAAATACATGGCAGAATGATTCTATGAAGCTAATTAGCATAACTATACCACAGATACGTATCATTATTTTTATAGGGAGAACATGTAAACTCTCTTTAGCAATTTTGAAATATATCATACGTCATTATTAACTATGGTCACCATGCTGTGTAATAGATCTTGAAAACACATTTCTTCTGTCTGACTAAATCTTTGTACCTTTTGGTTAACATTTCCCTTTTCCCCACTTCCACCCTCAATCCTTAGTAACCACCATTCTACTATTCATGTCTGTAAATCCCATTTTTTTAGATTCCATGCACAAGTGAAATCATTTGGTGTTTGTCTTTCTGTGCCTGGCTCTTTTGTATAGCAGGGTGTCCTCCACTTCATGCTCTAATCAATTTGTAAATTTCTTCCAGAACAACCCAGCTTCAGAGTATGAGTACTGGCCCACGGTGCCATGAGAGGGAAGGGAGGGAGACAGTCCAACCTTGGCTTCTCATCACTACTTCTCCATAACGTGAAGTGTCTCTGGCCTGTCTCCAGCCTGCTTTACCCTCTCACCATCCTCCCAACGGCTGGATACAGGTCCTGCCTTTTATTCTCAGATATACACTGAACACAAGAATATGGGCTTTAAAAGACTTTCTGAAAACTTTTAATTACAGAAGGTAATAAAAATCTTAACATTTGCCTGAGATGGTGGCACACACCTCTAATTCCAGCTACTTGGGAGGCTGAGGTAGGGGAGTCTCAAATTTGAGCAGCAACTTAGAGGGAACCCGTCTTAAAGTAAAAAATAAAAATGGCTAAGGATGTAGCTCAGTGGTAGCAGGAGCTTCAGTTCAATTCCCAGTAAGGAAAAAAATAAAAATCTTAACAGTGATTGGTTTATCTACTACTCCTAGTATCAGTAGGCCCTTCACAGGCTTTCTGCACTGTCTCTTTTCTTAGCCAGTCTGATATGGGGTTTGCTTACTCCCCTTATTCTCTATTTAAATCTTCTCTTCTTCAAGTCCTAAACTCACATGGCCCATCTTTAGTGGTGACCAGAGAGTTTCTATGGAGGAGGCCCTAGGAGATGGGGATCATGCCTGAAGGAGGACTAGGGCTCTCCACTGTGTTCCTAAAGATGTGTTCTCTTAGTGCTTTACATAGAACTAAAAAACATGTATTGCCCATATTAAAGAATGGGAATGGAAGGAGGCTGCAGAGTATAATTGAGAAGACCTCACCACCAGCCCTTAGCCACTGACTTTCTGGTTCCTGTAGATTATGCAAGAAGCAAATAAAGTAAGGGGTGAGGGTCAAGTCAAATCTATCAGAATTTTGTGGCTACGAATTATAAATAGAGAAACCTGGGCCTTGGCCCAGTTATAGACCTATTGAAAAGACTTGGAATCTGCATTTATGATCAATTCCCAATGGATGAACCTCTACTTGGTTAACAGCATCTTCATTTCTAAAGAGTCGTACCCATCCACAACAAAACAAAACAAAACTCATTCATGGGTATAGGGAATACTGAGTATCCCAGTGGTAAACCTCTGTGTCTAGATTATTGCCCTGGTACAGAGCTTCCACAGGAAAAAAAACTTCACATCAGGAGACCAAGACAGCTCATCAGAACAGTTCTTCCCTGAATTCTGAGTCTGCCTCCTAAACACTCACTGGAGGAGAAGAATTGTTTTTTATTTTCCAAAGTTCTTAATTGTGTGTATGTTTCAGCAGTTCCAGAAGCCAGTTCATCAGGGTTCTGGAGATGAGCTCAAGTGACCCAAGAGCAGAGTTCACCAGGGAGAGAGGCTCCAGGTCCTGCACACGGAAGGAAGTGAGAATCTGCCAGTGGGTTTAGAAGGAGGCCAAGGTAGAAGCTGGGAATGCCCTGGATTGGGGAAGGTCATGAGAAGCACAGAGTTCCTCCTTCGCGCCTCCATTTTCTAACCTTCCCTTCCTTTTCTCCTTCACCCAGAAACCATCTTTTAGGATACCACTTATGATTGAGAAGTTGGGCTGGGACTGTGGCTCAGTGGTAGATTGCTTGCCTCGCATATGGGAGGCACTGAGTTCAATCCTCAGCACTGCATATAAATAAATAAATAAAGGTCAATCAACAACTAAAAAAATTTTTAAAAAAAGAAGTTGCAACTGCCAGATACAGTGGGTATGGCAGCTCATGCCTGTAATCTCAAGCTTTGGAGGCTGAGGCAGGAGGATAGCGAGTTTAAAGCCAGCCTCAGCAAAAGTGAGGCACTAAGCAACTCAGTGAGACCCTGTCTCTAAATAAAATACAAAATGGTGCTGGGGATGCGGCTCAGTGATCAAGTGCCCTTGAGTTCAATCCCTGGTACAAAAAATAATAATAATAATAGTTGCAAGGACTTCTGAGTTGAGACCTGATTTATGTCCTCCCCTTTTCACATTCCCTTAGGTATTTCCCATACACTTTCACCTACTACTATGGTGAGAAAGGATCAGATGAGATACTGAGGATTTTTCTGACCACAGAAGTAGTATGCACATTTGGAACTCTACACTGGATCACAGGAGCTCTCAGGAACTCAGTGTAAGCTCACACATCAAGAAACATTTCCAAGTGTAACACAGCTCTTCCAGGAACCCTGGTTTACTCCTGCATGAATGGCTATTAAGAAACCCTCCTCCATCCTTCTGTCCATAACTCTCTATACAGGTTTGCCAGCTGCCCGCCTGGCCTTTTCTCCACATACCCTGTGTTGTTTAGAGAGCTAGAATAAGGGTATTTGTATTCCCCAGCACAGTGCCTGGTACTTCTCAGATGGCAAATATTCGTGGAGTGAATGCGTGGGTAAAAGATGTCAGGTTTTGTACCATTTCTGATACAAACTAGCTGTGTGAACGTGAGAAAGTTTCTTCATCTCTAAAATGGGGATGGTAGGAACAAATAAAGGAAGAAGTTGACTGTTTATAAGGTCCCACTTTGCTTCAACAAACTAAAGTGCTAGCTTAATTAAAACAAACCCAATTGCAGTTCTCTTAAGATGATGATTTTTCCTCTGGCTAAAAATTCTATTTCCCTGCACACTGAGGGAATAGAGAGGTGGTCTCTGCCTCCCAACCTGGGGTCAGGATGAGCGATGAGGAAACAGGAGGTGAGGGAGCTAGATGCAGACCCAAAAGTGGAGAGCTCTGATTAAGAGTGTGGTGGAGCATCGCTAAGAATTGGCCTTTGGAATTGGCAAACTGGTCAGTGGAACACCTCCTTAAGCCAAAAACAATAAGTATTTTGGGGAAAAGGTATGAGGAACCCCTATCCTGGAGGGATTCATTGATTACCTTTGGCAATCGCAGAAGAGTTTTCTAGACAAGCTGACTGAAGGATTCATACAATACACTCACAAGTTCCTGGGCACTCTTCCAACTCCCCTCCCACCACCTCACCGATTCCCCTGTCCAGGTGAGGCAGGAGACTGGAGCCTGCACATGTCCAAGAACAAGTTGCTCCTGATCTTGGAGAGGCCATGTTCCGAATCAGGGGCTATCAATTTTGGCCTTGCTGTTACAGCCCCAGGCTATGCACATGTGAGGTCCTGTTCTTCCCTGGGGGGAGACCAGGTCATTTCTTGCTTTACAACTTCTCTTGTGTTCCTGAAATGACTACCACCAGGTAATAGCCTGAGACCAGGTTGAAGGAAAATTGCCCTAAGTAAGCCTTCTAACAGCTACTTGGTAGGCCCATTCCTTCAGTGTCTACCTCTGTAAATGCTTTGATTATTGCATATTTGGCTTCCCATGTGTGCCCTTAGACTGATCCCTCAACAGCCCCTTCTGAATGCTAATTGCAGAAGGACCATTAACCCAGACTTCCCCTATAGTGTCTTCTGGGACATTCAGATCTTTCGAAGCACTCCCAGGCCCTGCTCCCCTCTCTGGACCAGGTCCAGCTTCCCTGAAAATCAGATAAAATTCCTTGAAAAAAGATAAACAATTTTGCTTTAAGCTCAAATAATCATCAAGGCTCTAAAGTACCCAGATGTGTTCAAAAAAAATAAACAAACAAAAAGCCCTCCCTGTTCGAAGCACCTGGTTGGAACAGGATGAGCAAGGGCGTAGGAGGCATGAAAGCTGGGTTATTGCCTTAAAACTGGTCCTGCCACTGACCAGCTTAGTTCCCTGGGCCTCTCTGGCCTCCTTCCAAAGTGGCAGGGAGTTGGCAGAGCTAGTGGGATTGAGGAGATGGAAAACTCCAAGAGTTTTGGCTGAAGCTTATGGGTATTCCTTTCTCTGAAGCAGGGCTCTGCCTGCCTATTAGAAAGCTGACCTGGCTCTCAGTGCCTTATTGTCAACCCTTGTGCATCACAGAAATCTTTTTTAGAACACACATCCAATCATCTGCCTGTGATGTCCACTCCCATACCCAGCTAAAATGTGGTAATAACTTTTCGTTTGTCATGAGATGACAATGACTGTTTTTCCCTCTGCCTACTAGGCCTTGCGGAGTCAGCCTCACCTAAAATCTACTCTCCCTCTATGTCCATATTCCTGCCAGACACTCCTCTTTTTAGTTTCCTGAAATCATCAGGCTTTCTTCCAACTGAAGATTGTTAACACATCTCATTCTCTCATCATGGAATGTTCTTGACCCTACTCACCCTCCCCATTCTGCCTGGTTAAGTCCTCTGCATCCTTCCTTTCCTTAGACATACCTTCCCAGAAATCCCAGAGAACATAAGTGGCTTTCGTTTTGCTGCATAAATCCCTGTACTTTTCTTTGTGGCCCTTATCATTGGCATCCTAAATTAATTATATCTCTTTGTTTTTAAAAAATTATCTACTTGTTCCATGACAGCAGAGGCCATATTTCTCTGGTTCTTTGCAGTAGTCTGTTTCAGTCTCTGCCTGGAGTAGAACAGATGTTCCACAAATATTTGCTCAGTATGTATTAAGTGAATGAAAGAATGTAAGAATGAAAGGGCTAAAAGAACCATATTTGCACTTTAACTACAGTATCAGCAAACTTTTCTTTACAAAAGTCAGTACTTTTTTCTGTGAGGGTTACTTTGGTGGGACCTGATAGTACCATATGGACGTGAGACCTGAAAGATCAACAAAAGCAAAGAAAAATGTTGCTTCACCTCTAATTACTACGCAAGGGCTTATATTTATTACTGCTCCTCTGAATCCCACATTTCAGTTGTTAAAAACCAGCTCAGGGCCAGGCGTGGTGGCGCAAGCCTGTAATCCCAGTACTTAGGGAGGCTGAGACAGGAGAATCGTGAGTTCAAAGCCAGCCTCAGCAACCCCAAGGCACTAAGCAACTCAGTGAGACCCTGTCTCTACATAAAACACAAAATAGGGCTGAGGATGTGGCTCAGTGGTCGAGTACCCCTGAGTTCAATCCCTGGTGCCAAAAAAAAACTAAACAAACAAACAAACAAACAAACCAGCTCAGGGATTTATTTCTCTATTGGCTGCTTCTAGCTATGCTCTTTTCCCTCCTTATCCATGGTCTGCCATCTACCTTAATAAATAGTTCAGCTTAGTGGCATGAGCACCACTTCCTTAGACAACAACACGGCTCTCTTCCCTATGAGTTCCACACCCACCTCCTGCACCCAGAGCATCAGCAAAAAGCACTGCAGTGGCTGGAAGACTCCATCGACAGATTCTTCAAGACGCTAGGTGGAAAACCCATGACCATACCTGTTTTATACACAAGGAGGCAGTTTCCAGTTTGACTTGGAGGCTGCAGAAGACACTTGCCCTACTCATGTGTGGTGTCCGGCAGCAGGTTCTCATTCCCTCTTCAATTTATACTCCTCTCTGCACCATCCCCACATGCCAGGAGTATTTTTCAGCACTACATAGCAATAGATTCCTCATCACAAAAACCTAGTTAAATAAGATTGATAAAGTTCTGTTGGGTTGTACAAGCCCTTCTCCAATTTTAGTCTTCTCCTTCCTCTCAGGTCTCCCTAGCATGGTGTTTTGTTTCTCATCTTATTAAATCAGTTCTAACAGACCTTTCTAGAATGGCCCTCCTACATGCAACCCTGCAATGTCACCCAAAACACCATCTGGTTCAGAGTTTGCTCAGAGTCATAAAAGCCTCATGCAGCCCTGTACTGAAGCAGCTCTGCTTTTATCTCCCCCAGTGTCACAAGATCAGGTCTTCCTTGACAGCCTTTATGACTTTTTGATTTAAAGCAACAACTCTATCATGGCACTATTCACAACAGCCAAATTATAGAATCAGCCCAGATGTCCATCAGTGGATCAATGGATAAAAGAAAATGTGGTATATTACACAATGGAGTATTATTCAGCCACAAAAAAGAATGAAACACTGTCATTTTCAGAGAAGTAAATGGAGCTGGAAGTTATCATGTTAAGTGAAATAAGGCAAACAGAAAGACAAGTATCACATATTTTCTCTCATATGTAGAATCCAGAAGTTTTTAAGAAGGATAACATGAAAACAAAAGAGGAATTACTAGGAACAGGGAAGAGGACTAGGGGTGGGGAAATAGGGAGGGTGGAAATGACTAAACTATGTGATATGTATATATGAAATCATCACAATGAAACCCATTATTTTGTGTAATTAAAATGCACACATACTTACAATTTTTAAAAACCCACATAGTTCATTGACCAAATAATTATTGAATTTCTTTTAGGTGCTAAGGACTTTTCCAGCCTCTGACACTCCAGTTGTAAACCAAATCCCTCCTCCCCAGGAGCTTCCATTCTAGGGGTGAGGTGGGAGAATTAATCTTGAGAAACAAAACAAAACAAACAAACAAGCCAGCAGCAAAAAACAGGCAGTGGTACACACAATGAAAAAAATTAAAGCTGAGAAAGGGAGTAGAGAGCAAAAGGGACAAGGCTATTCATCTGGAGGGGTCAGAGAAGCCATCTCTGAAAGGTAACATCTGAGCAGATATCTTAGCAGGTAGGGACTGAGCCTTGCAGGAATCAGGGAGAAAAGAACCCAAGAAGAGAGAAGAGCAGGAAAAGAGGCACTGAGCCGGGCATTTCAGAGGGTCAGTAGAGGCTAATGTAATTGGAATGGAATGAACACAGGGAAAGAAACAAAAGATGAGGTCAAAGAAACAAAGAGAGTTCAAGAAGTGGCAAAATCACTTGGAGCTTTTTAGACCTATGGCAAGGAGTCTTGATTTTGTGCTGAATGAAATGGAGATGGAGGTTGTAAGAGAGAGGAGTAAAGGAAGATTCCAAAATTATGTATTTCATGTTTCTTTCAATAGCTGAAGACTTAACCAAAAGTTAAATGCTCAACAGCATTGTAGAAGGGAGTTTTTAAAAGGGGCTTGAAGCCATTGCTGATCATGTGGCTGCAGAGTAGGCGGTGAACATTGTATACCCAGCAGGGACGAGGGAATAGGGTCGAGGGATATGATGGCAGGGAATGAAAGTCTCCCCCATATATCCTCATACTCCCCTCAGATAAATAGGCTGAACCACTGCATTGTTTATTTTATCTCTTTGTGAGTTTCCTGCTTGCTCTTAACTGCACCCCATTTCTGTGGCTTTGAGAAGTAGAAGGATCAGAGAGAGAAACCACGATTTGCGCATGGATGGATGCAGAAGTAAACTTAACCAAGGAAGACAAGGTACTCATGTAAGCGGTAAGGCTGAGGAGGGTGAAGTGGGACACAGTGTGCCTAGAGTTCTTAGGATACAGGGCATGGTCTCCAGCAGGGCCTATGTAACATTTTGGTAGAATCTGTAGCTCCCAGGGCAACTCTAAATACACTTAAAAAATTACCACACCCAGGTCCCTCTCCTCAAAAATTCCAATTTATGTTATGGGGTTGAACCCAGGAGTGAAAGGTTAAAAAGTTCCACAAGTCAGTCTAATGAGACTTGAAAAATCTTTTCTGAAAAGTTCATTCCCAAAGGGTACACTACTCTAGACTCCTTCAACCCTGCCCACCCCCCCACTACCACCATACAAAATGGCCTGAACTTGAGAGGGAACCCAGGTTTTATGTGACCAAACACCTCACCACATTTGCTGCCCCACACAGGTTGCAGTATCCAAAGATGGGCCCTTGTACTAACAGTGGAGGAAAATCGAGGGTTATATAAAACTATTAATATAAAATAAGCATCTGTAAGTCCTGAGTGAACAATTTATGGATTAAAAAAAAAAAAATCTGCAAGGGAGTAATGATGGCTGATTTTGGGTAATGATAATTAAAAAAAAAACAGTATAGAAGTAATGCCTGGCAGCATCTGATGTTTTATCCTCATGATTTAATACATGACAAGGGACATTTGTCTAAAGATAAAGTGTGTATATATATATATATATATATATATATATATATATATATATATATATATCTGAAATACTGGAGCATAAAATGATGTTCATACAGTAATATTAAGTATAAATTCCTACATTGTGTGAAGGTGTACTCTGTGCGAGTTGTTTAATGTCAATAGATTTGTGGATGTTACTGGGGAGATGATGCACAGAGAGGGAAAAAACTGGGCTCGTCCGGGATTTGAACCCGGGACCTCTCGCACCCTAAGCGAGAATCATACCCCTAGACCAACGAGCCGCTTATAAAGTATCTGTGGATTTTATAACTTCAATAAGGAAAGTTTTAGCCACATCTACAGTTGGTTGAAAGCGTTTTTAATAATTATGGGTATGGGGTGACGCCTAGTGGGTGAAGCAAGAAACTGCCGTCTTCGTCGTTCAATTTCCGGAAGTCGAGATCCCGAAATTAGATTATTTTTAGGAAGAATTTTTAGGCATCAGCGAGACCAATTCTGATGCATGTCTTCTTAAGTTGCCAATGGGCCAGATGTGCTGCAGGAATCCGGGGAAGGAAATCTGGGACAGTCCCAGTGAGTCAGCGGCAGGAGGGTCCCTTGACCGACACCCACCGCTTTGCCTGCCGGCGTGGCGAAGCTGTGGCTGCGGGGTGCAATGCACCGAGCGCCCGAGGCTGGGGAGGCCTCCCCGGCCGGCGACCAGCCAGGCGCCCGACCGGTTCCCGGCGCAGGAAGAGCTAGACCAAAGTGCCCTTCCTTATCTCCGAACGTCCTCCAAAATTTGTAGTACGGCGCTTTCCACCAACCTCGAGTACCGTAGCTTAAAAGAAGAACGAAAGCTAAACAAACCAGACAGAAAAGGTAAAATAATGATACAAAGAACCCGGTAAAACTACAAACGTGTACCATGAGGTGGGGGGAAGGGGGTAAAAGAAGATGGTAGAGAATATGCTTCCCCTTCCCGCCCAGTAGGTAGCGTGGCCGAGCGGTCTAAGGCGCTGGATTAAGGCTCCAGTCTCTTCGGGGGCGTGGGTTCGAATCCCACCGCTGCCACAAGATTTTGCTCCTGATACAGTGGCGATAGTGTTGACACCACTATGTTTCACCTGGTACCCTACTTCATGTCTCAGGTTGATAGCAAAGCTGTATGCGCTCTTTTGGTCATGTCTCTAAGTTTTTCATAATGCACAGTACTTACAAACAGCACCCTATCAGGATGCCTTTTGGAAACTTTTTTTTTCCAGAGGCAAAGTGCTAGGTCTTTCACATAATAAACTTGTAAGCTTTGCTTTGCATTACTTGGCTCAGCCAAAGAGTATATTTTGAGCACTTGCCCTGTAATTGGCACTATCCTAATTGTTGAGGAATACAGAAAGATGAATACAATATAATGCCTGTCCAAAAGGGAAGTTCACGGACCAAACTCGAAAGGTAAACCCCACAATTTCTTGAAACATGTAGATCATCAGAAAACAAATGCAGTATTGGGAAAGGCAGTGTGGTGGTGTGGGGAAGAGGGTGGGGGGACCATGACTTAACTGTTAGCATGGCTAGGTTCCAGTGCAATGTGTGACCTTAGGCCTCATCTCCTCATTTGTGAAGTGGAGACAATAGTGTATCCCTCTAATATGAAAACTAGTAAAGCATGTAAGGTGCTTAGAACAGAGTCTGGAGAGGTGAGTTTGATCAAGTTAGGCTTTCCCTTTTTAATGTAAGCCCATGGCCATGGCCCCTATTCTTGAGGAGATTCCAAACTGAATCTACAGAAAACAGAAATAAATCCTATTTAATTGTGGCTTTAGAGACCAGCAGGTGTGGCTGGAACTGTAGTAATACTACTTCATTCATTTTTAAACACCTGAATCATACACATTGCTAAGTGCTGAGGGTACAGAAGTAAGCACAACAACATGTTTGCCCTTTTGGAGCTTTATCCTACTAGGGAAAGCAGAAGAAAAACATGAAACAATGGTACATAATAATATCCAGTAGTGAGAAGTGCTGTGAAGAAAAAGTCGTATAGAGTGTAGTTACAACTGGAGGCTGTTTTGAAAAGGGTGGTCAAGGAAGGTGTCTTTAAAAAGTGACCTTTGAACACAAGAGTAGGGAGAAAGTCCTACAAATATCCAGAGAAATTATATTCTAGGAAGAAGTAACAGCAAGTGAAAGGTCCAGAACAAGACACAAGGCCCCTATATTTGAGGAGCAGCAAGAAGGCCAGAATAGCTAGAATAGAATGAGTGGGAATGGAGAGACGGGGTTAGGAGTTGAGATCAGAGTGGGGTCAGGACCACAACACGAGAGGAAGATCACAGATTTTGTTCTAAGTGTGAGAAATTATTGAATGTTTTAAGCTGAGGAAATATTCTTTTGCATAAACTATTAATATTAATTATAGCATAAATCTGGCTGCTCCCTAGAATAGGAAATAGAAAGTAAGAAGCTGAGTTAGAAGGCTGTTGCAGGAGTCTAAGAAGAGATAGAGGGTTTAGACCAGGGTGACAGTAGTGACTGGGTTGGGAAATGGAGGGAGGTAGCCAACAGGATTCACTGGTGGATTCCACGTGATGTTTGGGGGAACTGGATGAATGACATAAACTA
>PVHX01008324.1:0-50000 GCA_004024805.1 Geosciurus inauris | reverse complement strand
AAAACTCAATAAAAATAAAATGTGGGTCATCATAGATTGAGTGTGAATGTTGGAGTATGTAGACATTGAGTGCATAATGCAGTGGATAGAAAAAACCTGAGTCTAGTCTGTTATTTAACTCTGCCGTGTCTCAGTGTCCTTGTTCTGGAAATGAGCTGTGGAAAGCAGTGAATTGAACCATGGTTTCTGATTGCTTCGTAGCTGCTTTTCCCCTGGGAACTTCCTGTGAAAAGGTAAAGACCAAGATGAGGCAATTGCTATGGTAACGCAGGCCTGAGGAGGCTTTCTGAAAAAGTACAGTTACATCAGTCAGGACTTTGAGCTCAGGCACCAACTCCCAGGCATAGAGAATTCTGAGCATAACAAGATAACTCGAACGTCTTGCGGGTCCTGTGTCCTTCAGATTGCCTGCTTTGCTGAAACTTCCCCACAAATAACCTTTTGATGAAACCTACATAATAAACTGCTTTACTAGCTTTGGGTCATCATCCTCCATCAGAGGACGATGTCCCACCTGGCCTCAGCTTTTTCTCTATGTGTGTCTATCTTTTCTCAATCTCCCATTACCCCTTGCCTGGTGTTTTCCTGAATTAACAGCCATGGCTGAGATGGGGCCGCCGCAATGAGCATTCATTATTATCATCATTCTTATGATCTTTATTGTTTTAATTTTTTAATTGTTTTAATCTTATTGTTTTAATTTTCAGAAAGAGTGGCTGTTTTAGTCCATTGTTTTGGCAGGAGGGGTTGTTTTGTTTGTTTTTGTTTGTTGTTTGTTTGTTTGCTGTTGTGACCAAAAGACCTGACAAGAACAACAATAGAGAAGAAAAAGTTTATTTGGGGCTCACAGTTTCAGAGATCTCAGTCTATATCCAGCCAAGTCCATTGCTCTGGTGCTGAGGTAAACAAGAACAACATGGTAGAAGGGCACGGCAGAGGAAAGCAGCTCAGAACATGGCACCAGGAATTGGTGAGAAGTAAGCAGAGCGAAGGATCCACTTACTAGGAACAAAATATACCCCAAAAGCTTGACCCCAGTGACCTTCCTCCTCCAGCCACATCTTACCTGCCTATAGTTGCCACCCATTTAATCCGTTCAAACGAATCTTTGCATTGATTAGGTTAGGGCTGTCATAACCCAATCATTTCAGCTCTGAACTTTCTTGCATTGTCTCACACATTGATCCTCCCCTTTGGGGGATACCACATATCTAAACCATAACACTGCCTTTAGGCAAACATCTCTAAAGAGCCAAAACTCTCTCTCACCTCCTTCCCTCCTTGCTATTTCGCTTCCTCTCTTGTCATTCTCTGATCATATTCTTGACTTCCTTTTCCTTGTCCTGGAATATGTTCCCTTATCCTCACACTGTCTCAACTCAGTGAGCTCACTTCTGTTCCCAGAGGGATTGATTTAACATAAACTGATTTAATACATTTAAGAAGAATTTAAAATGTTCAAAGAAGTATTCCACGGAGAAAGCAGGCTAACAACTATGGAACTGACATTTTTTGTTTCTCCTACACAGAAGTTGTCTTTGGCAACAGGGTTCTCACTCTTCTGTCAGCATAAATAAACCTCTATCCAATAGACCATATGTACATCCCCCCTACCTCCTACTCTTAAAGGTTGTCCCAGGATATTATGTCCAACTCTCACAATCTCCCAGCCCTTCAGAACCCACAGCTCACTTTGGTTGGCCTGTGTGACTGCAGGAAAACCCAAGAGCCCCTTCTGCTAGTTAGTTTATCAGATTTGAATCTAGATGTGTTTCAGTGTGATCTGGCACATCCTGAGCACCTCTTTCCCTGAGCAACTTCACCCCTAGTTGGGATCATAGGAATATTTTTAATCACTTTTCTGTTTTTGTTTGTTTGTTTGTACTTCATTCATTTCCCCTCTACTTTTTATTTTGAAAAACTTTACTCCTAGTATGGAGATTTTTTAAAAAAGATCAAATAAATAAATGAGAACAAGTAAAGGCTATTCATAGCTGGCTATAGCAAGGGAGTCACATCCCTTGAGTTTTAGCAGAGACTCAAAAGCAGGCAGAGGAGTGGGAAAACGTTTTAGTGGACAAAGGAAATGCTTTGGGTATGCCATGCTTGGAAGATATAGGCATGAAGAAGCTGTAGGTGAGCTCACTGCCCTTTATAGATGCTACTTAGATGCAGGGCATCCTATGTGATTGGTTAGACATACATATTTGACTTTCTCTGGTTGATAACTAAGTTGGAAGCAGGGACAAATACTGGATAAGCCATCAATCATTAATCAAGTCCTAGTCATTTGGAGCTGTTTTTATTTATTTGATTAATTAATCAATTTGGAGGATACTGGGAATTGAACCTAGGAGTGCTTTATCACTGAGCTACCTCCTCAGTCCTTTTCATTTTTTTATTTTGAGACAGTATCTTGCTAAGTTGCTGAGGCTAGCCTCAAATTTGCAATCCTTTCGCCTCAGCCTCCTGAGTAGCTGGGATTACACGGAGCTGATTTTTATGTGAGTTATTGTTTGGTATCTGGATTGGTTGCTGGATATAGTGGTCTGACTTCCTGTAAGTCTGGTTTATAGATAGTAGGCTGAATTCCTGGGCTAGTCATTGTAGTAATTGGTTGATTTTCTGAACCAGTAGTAGGTTGTTAGCTAGAGTTCTATTTTTACACATGGTCTGGCCATTTGGGGGGTTGTATATGCACACACTAGAGGAAAGGTTTTTTTTAAAGTATAATAAAACAGATTTGTCTGATGGCTGTAAAACAGGCTGAGTGCTACCTTGAATAACTAAAGGAAGAGCATATTTCCAATTCCCAAAAGACTTTTTAGTAGATGTTCCCATTTGCCTGGCCTTAGGAGACTAAATCCATTAAATATACTCTTTGTGTGTTCATTGAGAAGCTGACTTAGGTTTGAGCACTCGGTACTCTGTGGAATTGGAGTCAGGGGCTGGGAAAAACATAGGGAGAAGTCACAGAGGAAATTCAGTTGTATTTAGACTTGATCTTTTTAAACCCCAAACACTCAGACTATTATTATATTTGTGGGCCCTGAATGGGAAAGAAAGATATTGATACCAGAAAGATGGAAAGAAACAAATAAATCCAAAATGTGTCATATTCTTTCCCTTTCTATTCCTGCTGATCATGCCTTAAGTCAGGGTTGCATTTCTTTTCACCTAAAACTCGCCAAGGTGATTGACTTGGTAAGATTCCTCCTGAAATCCCTTTGGTCCATGGGGGACCATGGAGTCTAGTGAACATTATAAACACAAATGCAAATTCAAAATGAGAGGCTTAAATATCCTTGCTGAAAATAAAAACATTTCCTTCTTTTCCTACTTTGGGCACTTAATTTAGAAAGCTTATAAGTACATTACAGTGCTTTGCATTACTGTGATGATCAATGAGATAAAGATATAAGTTCATATAGAAACTAAATATTTAAGTGGAAGTTAATTAAATGCTAAAAGGAAATTAAAAAGACAAACTAAATAAAAACAAGCAAAGGTTATTCAGAGCTTGCTATAGCACATTTATCAAAGTGATTAGACTAGCTAGGCATAGTGGCACATGCGTGTAATCCCAGCAGCTCTGGAGGCAACCTTGAGGCACTAAGCCAGCTTCAGCAACCTTGAGGCACTAAGCAGCTCAGTGAGACCCTGTCTCTAAAATAAAATACAAAATAGGGCTAGGGATGTGGCTCAGCGCCCCTGAGTTCAATTCCCGGTACCCCTCCCACCCCTGCCAAAAAAGAGAATAGACTGTTTACTGGTATTGAATTTTTAGCAAAGATTTTATAGCGCATGCAAAAGTGTTCTTCAGGCTTATAGCATATGGGTCTTTATTAGAGGTAAGGACACAGCTTCACATTACATGTCTCCTGCTGTAGACTGATCCAGAAAGATTCTTGTGGGGACTTTCAAATGTTCTACATGAGTATAGAACATATGGTACATAGATTAGTACGTAGCTACCTCTCAAAAGTTAATGTGTCCACCTACCTTTGAGGAACTTAAGATTCTGATTCAATAGATCTAACAATCTGTATTTCTAATATGTTACCAAGAAATGTTGCTAGCAGTGGTGGTCTCAGAATCACATTTTTAATATTAAGGTCTTCAATTTCTTCCTTGTCTATAAATTATCATCATCTGGGTTATTAATCTGGTGAGAACAGCAGGAAATTTAAGGTTAAACTCTCTAGCAATCTTGCAGAATGCTAAAGCCTATACTATTTGCATTCTGCGCTGAAGTCTATGTGGCATATGCCAGACAAACATTGGGCATATCAGTATCAGGCATCTTTCTTAAGGGATAGCTATCCATTTGCTTCAGATAGTGGATATGCAGCAAAGTTGGCATTCCACTAGGAAAACTAAGACAACTGACTTTTGGGTCTCAGGTCACTTCTTGTTTGAACAATGCATCCACCTTGTGATCCATTTCTTGAGAGGAAAAGATCAAGGCTCTTTCCTCCATGGAAGGATTCACAGTACAAAGCAGGCTATGTCTAAGCTAAGCAGGCTTAGATAGCACCATCGATTGAATAAAGGAAATCAATTCCCACTGGCAAATAAAGGAATTTTGCCCAGGGACATGAGAGTGTGGTACTTTCCCTCTCGATAAGGAAGACTGTCAGTTTGGGGAACTTGAACATGCAACATTCCTGGATCAAAGCAGCTCTGCTGTAATGACCAGGTTCTTCCTTGTTGACTGGTTCTTTTGTTTTATTGGCTGGTCCGGCACCAAAAAGGATCAAAGAAGAGCTGAGGGTACTTTCATCTTGAGCAATATTTACAGCAACTGGGGGTTATTTAAATTGATATGTTTACCAAATTAGCACTTATAACATAGGGAAACATGCATGTGACTGCATAATCTTATTTGGAGATCTCATCGAAAGTCTCAACATGTGGCTTTTAAGGACCTGTCTATGACCATGAGTTTCTTGACTGGCTCAGTACTAAGCACAAGAGATCAACACATAATTTGAACATTTGTTCTCTCTCCTCCCGTTTGCCCTACTCACCACTTCCACAGTCTTTTCAAGTAATAAAGAATCCAGATCTCTCTCATCTCTTTCAAATTGATGCCTTTTCAACTTATACACTGCGGTAGATGCACAACTTCTAGGATTGTCTCCAACTTCAGAATGACATTTATCTTTCTACGCCTGACCCTGGTTGACTTGCGGCTACTGATGGGGACAGTAAATTCTCACTTTTTCCCCTTGAGAATTCCTCTAAAGTTTGAAAAACCACTGAAATTCCTTAGAAGTCATATCTTCAGGTAAAGAGGTTGAGAAAGTAGGTAATTTGAATTCCTCCGCCTGGGGAAGTCTCACCCTTGACATCCTGCTAGATTTGAAACTTGTAATTGGGTGCCCACCTGACTTAGGCGCTGACCACCTGCAAGCGGGCGCCTGGCTCCTGACTCCTATTATTTCTGGGGTGAAAGAGAACCTGGTCAGGGCTCAAAGTGGACAGTCGGCTCCGTCAGGGAGCTCTGCTTGCCTATGAGCTGGAAGGGAGGACACCAGGGAGCGACAAGAAGCGAAGAGGTGAGAACAACACCTTGTCGATTTGAGAGGTTTGGGAGCTTCCACTGCTACATGCCATGCCGGGACTGCGGGGTGGACGCTGGAGGAGAATCAGCCTTCGACCCCCTCAGACCAGGACAGCTTCTCATGTGGCTCCTGCTTCCCTGTCTCAGATCAACGTTTGTCCTGTGCTCCTGAGACCTATTTCTAAGCTATTTCCTTCAACTTCTTTTTCGCTCACCACCTCCCACTCCTGGCAGTGGTGACCGTGAACTGAAGGACAGTGCCTTCGTGAAGATCTAGCAAAGGACAACTTTGCCTTTCTCCACCTACCGTTGACCTTCGATTCCTCAGGCCACAGGGCTTGAGGAGATACTTTGAGGAGAGGACTTCGGCAAGGAAAGAGGGACACGGTTTTTGGAGTGATCGAGGTGGGGGATTACTATATGACCAAGAATATAAATAATACATAAACCAGGACTTTGGGCCGAGTGAGGTTCGTTGACACTAAGTGATTCTCACTTTGGTTGCGGGGGATCCTGGGTATCAATCACCTCTTAAACTTTTTCCGAGCTTAACCTCTGCGCTTTTCCAAGGAAATAATGAAGAGTAAGCAGCTCCAGGCCCAAGGAAAGCCCGGGAACTGCGTCTGTCTGGGCTGGGTGTGGTCTTGAAAGGTGATCTCCCTCTAGGAACATTGTTCCGGCGCTA
Source organism: Geosciurus inauris (assembly GCA_004024805.1). Classification (NCBI taxonomy): domain Eukaryota; kingdom Metazoa; phylum Chordata; class Mammalia; order Rodentia; family Sciuridae; genus Geosciurus; species Geosciurus inauris. The sequence continues at coordinate 43,749 of PVHX01008324.1, read as the reverse complement.
CAGCAGTGAGCCTGGGCGTCCGTCTACCCAGCGTGCAGAGAGGTCATTCTCAATTACTGACCAGTTTCCACATCACCATTCTGAACCTATAGGAGGAGGGGAAAGGAGTTTCCTTTGAACATGGTGACAGGCTTGCCAGATCCACGAAGAAAGGGGGCTCAGAGGAGACCTGGACTCATAACACTCTAAGCAAAATTCCTACCCACAGACTCTCGACCCAACAGCAATGAAATTCTTATTCTTCCATCTTCTCTAATAACTTTCAATCAGTCCCCAGAAACACTCCCCCTCACCTCCTTCTGGGTCTTACTTCTTTGGTTAAGAAAAAGAACGATTCAAAGGACACTTACGCTGATAATTTTCGATTGCCTGTGTCAATCTAAAATACTAGTATACTAATATTTATCTGAGATAGCAGGGCATTGCAATGGGAATATGCATGCCAAACTAAACTATGGGCAGATTCAAAGGGGTTGAAGCAAACCAGTTTTAAAAAACAAAAATGTGGAGGATTACATCAGATATTCTGAAAAAATAATCCTTGATTACAATGATGAATGTCAATCTGAGATTGAACAGATAGTTGCTAAGCAATCGTCCTTGCACAAATACTTTTTGTAAAAGTTTATGGTTCTGGCAAAATCTTTTGTGATGTTTACTATCAGTCAGTCATGCTTAAGAACTCTTCCTTCATAACATTCCGGTTTTATTGACTTCTTTTCTTCTTCCCTTTCTCCTTTGTTGTTGTTATTATTGTTAGGTTTGACACAAGCACTAGCAATTCCATTTTGATTTTGACAATTTTCACGTTTCTTTATTTTTAGAATTGTTAATTTCTTCATTTTAATTGGTGCATTATAGTTGTGCATGTTGGTGGTATTTGTTACATATTCGTACATGCACACAATATAACAATATAATTTGGCCAGTTTCACTCCCCAGCGTTTCCCCTGTCCCTCCCTGCGTACCATCTCTTGGTCCCTTTCCTCTACTGGTCACCCTTTGATTTTCATGAGATTTCCTCCCCACCTTTTTTTCCCCCCTTTTTCCTCCCTACCTTCTGCATATGAAAAAAAGCACATAGCCCTAAACCTTCTGAATTTAACTTATTTCACTTAACATGATAATTTCTAGTTCCATCCATTTTCCTGCAAATGCCATAGTTTCATTTTTTCTTTATGACTGAATAAAACTCCATTGTGTATACATTCCTCATTTTCTTTATCCATTCATCCTAGGCTGGTTCCATAGTTTGGTTATTGTGAATTGTGCTGCTATAAACATGAGTATGCATGTATGACTGTAGTTAAGACATCCTAATTCTTCAGGGTAAATACCCAGAAGTGGTATAGCTGGGTCATCTGGTTGGTTCCATGCCTGGCCTTTTGAGAAGCCTCCATTACTGATTGATTTCCAATTGTACTAATTTACAGTCCCACCAACAGTGTAAAAGTGTTCCTTTCCCTGCACATCCTCTCCAGCATTTATTATTATTTGTATCTTGGTAGGTAGGGTGCTGGGGATTGAACTCGAGGTGCTTAACCGCTGAGTCACATCCCCAGCCCTTTATTTACAGACAGGGTTTCCCTGAGTTGCTAAGGCTGGCTTTGAACTCAGATCCTCCTTTCCTACCTCAGCCTCCCGAATCGCTGGGATCACATGCGGGCGTCACCATGCCTGGCTATAATTTGTATTCTTGATGACTGCCATTCTGACTGGTATGAGATCTCAAATGTAGTTTTGCTAATTTCGCATTTCTTTCGCACCTTCTAGCCCACTTCCCAGAGCTTCCGAGAATGTGAGGAGTCATTTAGTCTCCAGGTTTGTTCAGATTTTTAGAGATGAATGAAACATTCTGCTTCCATCAGAAGAAAATTCGGAATTTCACGCCTTCCCTGTGGGGCAAAGTGCGGAGAGATGAAAAAGGTAATACAAAGTGCTTGGGCCTCACGTGGTAGTGTGGCCGAGCGGTCTAAGGCGCTGGATTTAGGCTCCAGTCTCTTCGGAGGCGTGGGTTCGAATCCCATCACTGCCAGCCGTTCTTTTGGTCTAGCCCAATTCCGAACAAACTAATAGTCCTGATTTAAAAGAGAATTTTAGGAAGTGTAGGTGCGATGCTTGGAAAAGCTCCCTTCTGATCAAAGATACTTTCCAGTCACCAGGTATAATTCACTTTTTGAATTTTTTTTTGCTATTCAAATAATCCCGGTTTCCTGTAAAATTTTCCTTCCCATATCAGGGCAGTGTCACCTGACACGCTGGCTGTTGAATTGAGCCTGATTCCTTCAGTCCAAGGTTTCCACTGCTTTTGTGTTCCTCAATCAGGACCACTTTCCATTCTCCTCTTCTAAAACTCACGGTTCACACTGAATCATTTTCATAATCTGGTTTAGGCACCAGCCGCTCGCTGCCTGTGCTGGGTTAGGAGGTGCAATTCTGTGCTCCGGAATTATCCTGAGGAGACCCTACTTTGGTTCTAAATAGCATTACTATTGTAATGGAATATGATGAATTAATGAATACAGAAAGCCAAAACTTATTGGGAGTCGAGCTCTCACTCAGGTATCATTATGCCATGGACAAGGAGCAGCCAGGTAGACAGTTAATTTGAATTTGATTTTGCAGCTAAGTACGATTTGTTAAACCAAAACTCTTGAGATCAAGAGATATCTGAAATAAAAGGGTTTCTTGAGCCTTTAACAGACACAGGAAAGAAAGAAAGGGCTGGTTCTGGGACAAGCTCTCATAGCCCCCAGCAGCAGGGCCAGAGAGCAGTTGGGAAATGTCCAATGGACAACAGCTAAGAATATTTTTTATAACAAAAATTCGAGGAAGACATAAATTGTTAACATTGAACCTACATTGGCCTCAGATAAGAGGGCTGTGATTACATGAATAGGGAAAAGCTTTGGGATGGGAGGATAGTACGCAAGAAGATGTAATTGTTTTTCAGTCGGTTAGGGTTGTAAGCAGGATGCTGTGGTGCCTAGAGAATGGTGATGAAATTTAAGGTTTTAATATACATTCAAGAATGTGAAATGGTTTTTTGTTCTTTTAGGCTGTGGCTTATTACTTGTTTAACTTCCCTCATGTCTCTCTTTTATCCTTCTGCCTTTTGCAATTAAATTTAGGACATCTCAGAATTTTTCTTTTGTCAGATTCCAAAAGACATAAAGGTGATTCTTGACTGACTCCATGCCATGCTAACATGGGGCCCAAGGGATGTGCTGTGAATATAGTTGGCTCAGCCCCCTTCTACCTCTTCCAAGTAAATCTGCTTATCTTGGAGGCTGCCCACCCCAGCCCCACAAAGATCTCCCAATCCAGTTCCTTTCTTCTTCACCCATCTCTCACCAAGAAATACCTTGGGTCTCCAAATTCTCACCAAAGAGGCTGTTTTGTTTTGTTTTGTCTCAGAAATTGAGGACCAAACTTGCTTTATTCCCACTGCCTACTGAATGGGGATGGGGGCCCTCTGGAGGTTGGGAATGTAGCTCAGTGATAGAGCATGTGCTCAGCCCACATAAAATGCTGGGTTCAATCCCCAGCACCCAAGGTAAAAAATAAATAAAACCCCTGTACCTGTGGATATATTGCATATTCCTGACATTTCTGTAAAAATTCCCTTTTTGCATAATTTCCTCGTCATTGCCCTTCCTTTCTTCACAGAGCAATTGTTCTGTTTTCCAATGTTTGTTTTTCCTTCTTTCTGAAGTTTAATTCTGAACATTATCCCAAGATTCATTTAATTTTGTTTTCTGTTCTCTCTAATGATTCCCATTAGATCTATTTTGATTTTTGTTGGCTTGTTTATGTGTTTGATTTTGTTGGAGGCACTCTGCTGCTGAGCTACATTCCCTGACCTTTTATTTTTTTGTTACCAGGAATTGAACCCAGGGATGCTTAACCTATGAGCCTTTAGCCCTATTTTTTTTTTTTTTTTTTCTTGTTTTGGAGACAGGATCTCACTAAGTTGCTTAGTGCCTCACTAAATTGCTGAGGCTGGCTTTGAACTTGTGATCCTTCTGCTTTAGCCTTCTTAATTGCTGAGATTCCAGGCTTGCACCACCACACCCTGTAGCCTAGTTTAATGTTTTCAAAGGCCTAGAGAATGCATCCTGTTAGGCCATCGTCTCCCTCCAAAAAAAAATGTGAACCAGGACCTAGTTCCTATCCCCTCCCATGCTCCTGGTCAGGCCCTTGCCCAGGGCTTTCCACATTCTCCAATGACAAAAGCATTTCCCAGCCTTTGGAGAGCACCACCTTGGAATGATTTTGTGTTGGTTTGTTCCTTGCCTTCTTGTGTCTATAGTACCTTCACTATCCCTTAGTGCCAGTCAATTCCATCTCTTGTTGATGGAGGGATGCTCCTTTGCTTCTATTCCCACTATCAAATTAATCTTGAATGCTTATCTTTCCCTCTGTCCCCTTTTCTTTTTCCTCTTGACATCTCCTGCCACTCTACCAGCTATATACTCTGTCACTCTGCCATATCCTCTACACCACTCCTCTCTGGCACTCTTGCTGTCACTTCTCCCAACACATCCACCTCCCAATTTTTTTGTCATTCCATCACATATACATACCTAAAACCCCCTTACACACTTAATCCATTTTGACCCATAGTCCTATATGTGGAACACCTATAAAAACTTGTAGGAATTATAAACTGTTTATATTCCTGTTATAAAACAGGAATATAAACCGGAGAGCACCAGTTCAAACAATTATATTCCTGTTTAGAATGTAATTATGAGAATAGTAATTGATATCAATTAATATACTATGATTATAATTTCTATCCTATTTTAATGCATCTGTCATTTTTATTGAAATATATGCAGAGTTGAAAACTTGGAACTTCATGGCTTAACAACCCACTGATATTTCTATCAAATTCTAGCTCAGAATTCTCTTCCATTGGTCACGCTTTATCATTCTGATGGCTCCTTTTAATTTTCCTAATTGTGCTCCCATGTTGTTTTGTAAATGTTTAGTGGTAGTATCAGTAGATAAACACAATATTATCTATATTATTCCTCCACCTAAACTGCAAATTATGCAAATCGCCTTTTAAAAACACAATAGACTTTATTTCTTATTTATTTATGGTACAGGGGATCGAACCAAGGGATTATCACTGACCTGCACCTCCAGTCCTTTTTATTTATATTTTATTTTGAGACAGAGCCTCACTAAATTGCTTAAGGCCTCACTCATTTGCTGAGGCTGGCCTTGAACTTGTGATCATCCGAGTTGTTGGGATTACAGGCATGTGCCACTGACCCAGCTAGACTTTATTTTTAAAGAGTAGTTTTAGGTTTACACTAAAATTAATTGGAAATGACACAATTCTTACATACTGCTACTTCTCCCCAACACATACTGTCTCCATCACTTGAACATGTTGCTTCAACCAACATTAATACATCATTATTAAACAATCAACATAGAAACATCATTAACCAAAGTCTGTAATTTACCTTAGAGTTCACTCTTGGTGGTGTACATTGTATGGTTTTGGACAAATGTATGATGACATTTATCCAATTGTCCTTACAGTATCATCCAGAGTAGTTTCATCATACTAAAAATCCTTTGTCCACCACCTATTCATTCTTCCTTCCCCCAACTCATGAAAACCACTGATCTTTTTACTAACTGCATAGTTTTGCCTTTTCCACAAGGTCATATAGTTGGAATCACACAGTATGTAGCCTTTTCTTTTGCTTAGTGATATGAATTTAAATTTACCTCCATGTCTCTTAATGGCTTGATAACTCATTTCTTCTTACACTGAATAGTATTCTGTTGTTTGGATATATAAGTCTACCCACCAATTTACCTACCAAAGGACATATTGTTTGCTGTCAAGTTTTGGCAATTAGTTCTAAAGCTGCTATAAACCTTGATGTGCAGGTTAATGAATGAACATGAGTTTCAACTCATTTGAGCAAGTACCTAAGAATGTGATTGCTAGGTTGCATGGGAAGTATATGTTGAATTTTGGTAGAAACTGTAAAACTGTGGTCGATAATAGTTCAGGGTATTTTTAAACTTCATTTTGTAAAGTAAAAGAATAAAAACAACAAAAAACTCTTAATCTTAAGTGTAATGTATATGAGTGGCATATTTTGAAAAATACATAAAAGTATAAAGAATATTAACTACCCACAGACAAATGTCATGTTCCCTTCAATTTTTAAATGATATATTTTATCATTTCAAACACATTCCTAGAAGCAGAAATAAAATACTTGGTCAAATACGTCTTTTTAACTTTCTTTCTTGATATACAATGGCTAGTTGTTTTCCAGAAAGTAGTGACATTGTACAAGAATGTCATTGAGATTCTACAAGAATGTCTTGTCATTGCATTCTTATATTAAATATTAATAAATACTTTGGTGGACAAATAATATCCCCTTGTTTTAACTAGTATTTCTTTCTTCTTAAGGAATATTTTCCGTATGCATAGTTGATTTTTTGCATTGTTTATTCTCTGTATTGTTTGTTTATATCCTTTCAAAAGGCAGAACTTTTTTTTAAAAAAACTATCTTTTTGGTGGTAAATGGACACAATATCTTTAATTTATTTATTTTTTTATGTGGTGCTGAGGATCAAACCCAGTGCCTCACATGTGCTACAGAAGTGCTCTACTACTGAGCCACAACCTCAGCCCATTTAGACCTTTCTAAAATATTTCTCCTTGAACTCTGAATTACCATATTAATTATTCAAGGTAATGAAGGAGGGTAGGAATGAGGATGAAGAATAATCTTCGAAATTCAGTCAATGCATGGTGGTCTGAAAGATTAGAAAGTTAACTTTTTTAAAATCTAAAAAGAGCATCATTAATTCACATCTCGAGTAAAATTGAATCACATGTACTGAGGGATCACAAACAGAACACGGAAAAGTAAGGTTCACGGTCAGCAAAAAGTCATTCTCTCTGGTTGCCTGAATAAAAGGAAGGCAAGTGTTTCAATGGATTAGAAAGATCTAAAACTCTCCGGAAATTTAAAGACTGCAGTAAAACCTCCGTGCCTCCTTCGAGCCGGAATCGAACCAGCGACCTAAGGATGACAACAGATTGTGACCTCTACAGTCCTCCGCTCTACCAGCTGAGCTATCGAAGGGGACCGCAACACTCCTGTGATGTAGCAGTTTGTGTACTTAGTACCAGCTAATGAGAGGCCTGGCTTCTTTGTACTCTGGATTCAGACTGAAGTTCAAGGGGTTTCCAGAAAGCTTAATCTATAGTAAACCAAATCCTGGGAGCATCTTTAAGGCAGTAGTACGCGAGGTCTGAGTCCGAGAAACCGAGGATGGAAACAGATGAGAATTCACCTAGATTAGGACTATCTGCGTAGCTTTTGGACCAGCTGACCCAGTTAGTCCCATTTTCGCGTTGACCCTGCAACCCATTTTCGCGTCAGGAGCGCGAGAGGAACTGTGGAGCCAAGCGGTCTGCCAAGAGGGAAAGTGCTCAGGTCTCCAGGAGTCACGGATATCAGTAAGGCAGAGTTAATTCGATTGCTTCCACAAACACAAAGGTATGGACTCCACCAGCTCCAGGAGTTTTCTCTGAGAGATCGAGCAACTCAGTTTTTTCCCCACTTGTGAAAAGATGATATACAAATTTCCATGTTCTCGGGATCCATCATAGACACTCCTACGCTGAGCTCTTTTCTCTCAAATTTCCAAGATCTTATTTTTGCTGAAAGATCACAAAGGGCTTCCTTTCTCCAAGTCTGTTTCAGCCATGGACAAAATGAGAGAGCATCATTTCAGTAACCTAGAAAAAGAAACCACTGTTTCCAGTGAGATTTGAACTCGCCAATCCTAGTTCATATAGGACTATTATGCTAAACCCTGAGCTCTGAAACCACCAGACCATAGGTCATACCACTGACTATTAAATAAAAATTGCAAATGGCATTTATGCCTAAGAGGATTTTGACACACAATTAAAACCAATTTAATTTGTTTTGAAGGAAGTACCTCTTTAAATATGAGGTGTCTTTTGTTTTTTTTTCAAACTAGGCCTAAACTAGAATGCAAGTCCCTGAAAGGATAGTCCACAGTATATGCTCTTCAGTCTCGGACCCAACAAGTCCTGGAGCTCAAGCTACAGCAAGCCACGATGCAGTGCTTTACAGAAGAGAAGGGTGCAAGAAAGACCATCAGACGAATTCTTATAAAAGTTACTTAGACCAAAATTGAGGGTGTTTGGTTTTAGTAGAGGCAGCTTTCTCCCAGCACAGGACATACCCTTCAAACCTAGAGCTGGGAGTTGGAGACAGTAAAGGCCAGAAAGCACTCAGGTGTCCACTGTCCTTTCAGCAGAGTAAGGTTTGGAGACAGATTCTTGATAAGTTTCCCAAGACCCAGCTGGCTAGAAGGAGACTAGCCCTTTCCTTGGCCCTTTAAGGTTTCTCTTCCTAACAACTCAGCCACTATGGGGTGCGGGGCAGGGGAGGTGGGGACAGCTCCTTCTCTCTAGGCCTCTGGGTTAGCTCCCAATTCTATAATGAATGGAAGATGGCATCTTATCAGTAGTGTTGGGGAAAACAAGCCTCTCTTCTCCCTTTCTCTCCCTTGGTCCTAGCCTGAGCTGAGTCTGGTGCTAGTTCAAGGAGCTCATTCATTCATTCAACAGCTTCTCACCTGGTTTCTTGCACCCATGTGTCAGGAACATGCTTAGCACCAGGGTAGACAATGCTACCAAGGTAAACATTGCCTTCCCCTGTGGAAGTTAAAGCCAAAACCCAGGAGCATGGAGAATATGACAAGCCCTTCCTGCACCATCTACTGTGTTTTGGGGAGTAGAGAAGTGAGCTTCTTGTGTAGAAGGTGGTATTGGAAGCCAACACCTTTTGCCCCACCAGCACCTTTTCTCCAACAGCACCTCCTGCACCTTCTTGCAATTCCTGTAATACACACTTAACCACATAAAGCTGAAAGGAAGTGGCAAAAGTACAAGTATAAAACGCATGGTGTAGTCGAGCAGACTAAGGTAGTGGCTTTCAGAATTCAGCTCCTTTGGAGACGTGAGCTCGTGCTTATTTCCTAGTTCCGTGAAATTGGCAGTCCTTATTTCTCCTGGATGGTTTAAGGCTACCTGAGATGGTGCTGGTCTTCTCAGACCAGAGTCTAAAGACCAGCAGTTCGAGTCATGAAATGAATATTTCTACCTCTGGAATGTTGCAACTCAGGTCCTTCCCAACTGGCAACGTTGGTGCTCCTGCAGTTTGGAGGAATTCGCTGGGCTTAAAAAAGAAAAGCGAAAACAGCGTTGTAACACAGCTAACAGCCTAAAAGAACATTCTAAAAGAGAGAACTACAGGTCTAAATATGGCTCGTTGGTCTAGTGGTATGATTCTCGCTTTGGGTGCGAGAGGTCCCGGGTTCAAATCCCGGACGAGCCCAGTTGTCTATTTTTAACCCTCTCAGCGATCAAGATTCAAGGACAACAAAGATGCTAGCAGAGGCTATGGGCCATTATCTGAGAGGGAGAAACCCCACTCTGGCACTTGATGGGCTATTTCAGAAAGTATAACGCTCTGTGCAGCAGGGGTGAAGACTGGGAACCAGTGCACTTGTCGCTAGTGCACTTTCAACGGAAAAAAATGGTGTGTTGGGTCACAGAGTCGGGATAGAATTCGCTTCTTGAGACCCGGGTCTCCGTGGTGAGCCGGCAGGGGAGAGCAAAGTTTGGCCCCAGCAACTGCCAAGCAGAGCGCGGTGGCGCTTTTCGTCCTCCGAAACCGTCAATCCCACAGCTGCAAGCGCCGCAACCACTGTTAACTGCTGAGTCCGGGGTCCGAATGCAAACTCGCGGCCCAAGAACCCTAGGGATCAGAGGGCACAGACATCCACTGCTTTCAAAAGCAACACAATTGAATTATTTCCTGGCGTTCTTTTCTAAAATGCAATCTAACAAAATGATAGTCATTTGGGCTATGTCTGGCAAAAACCGGACCAGACACTTCAGCGCTCTTTGCTCCCCTTTAACACCAAAGGCTTCCGGTGATCTTAGAGTGCTCGTCTTTCTTAACTGCTTTTATCCAGAGCTCTTTGATAGGATTTCTGTCTGGCTCATGATATTTGACCTTCCTGAGGTTCTGCTAGGAAGAGAGAAATGTCCAGTAGAGAATAAAGGGTTTTGTGATTGGAGGAAGGGTAGAGAGAAGGAAGATGCATTGATTTACAGGTTGGTTGTCCTGTGGGAAGGTGATATTTCTAGCCTGGGATTCTGTGTTGAGTGACATCCTAAATAGAGATGCTCAGTAGAAAATTGGATTTAAATTCCTGGGGTTCAAGAGAAAAATCCAAACTAAAGAAATTAATCACACCAGAGGGCTGTGATTAACATTGGTTTGGACAAAAACTCCACAAAGAAGAGTATTCACGGGAAGAAAACATAAGGACAGGACTCTGATGATTACCGATGTGTAGAAAATTGAGAACATAAAGCCTTGAGTGAAGGAATTGAAGATGGAAGTTTCATGGTAGTTACTTGCTCAGACGACTAATTGAGTTACTCTAGGGCTATTAACAATCTGTACCATCATTTAAAGCAGAAATTCAGGGAAGATGACAGAGCTGGGTGGGTTTAAGAATGAGAAGGTGGAGACCTGTAGAAAGTTAATTTTTTTTTTTTTTTTAGGAACTTGGCTGTGGAGAGGAGGACTTGGACAGGACATTCATTTAGCTCACACATTTTAGGGTAGCTCCACTATTATTTAGTGAGTTCTTTCTCTGCTCTGAAACTGCAGAGTGTGCTCCCTGGTATAGGTATGGCATTCTGACTCCTCAGGGCTTTTATGACCAGCACAGATGGAAGTGGTATCAACACTCCTTCTATTATGGTAACAGGCAGAAATACTAGCCCAACTCCACAATTAAGATAGGAAGAACTTGGCAGTACTTGAACAAATGCACAAGGGATAATTAAAGGGGAAAAGCTCTTGGCCTGAGGCGGGAGGTGAAAGGAGAGTTAGTTTTGAAACACAGAAATAGGTTTAAGGTAATTTTAGTTGAGAGAGAGGTGGGAGTTCCAAAACCCAAATAAGATCCTTTGCTTTTAAGAAAATCATGTCCATTGAGAACCAGAAAAGGGACATCTGGTGGAAAATTCAGCAGGCATTACTTCTCTGGAATACAGGATTTGAGTTTGACTATCTAGGCTTTGCCTAAGTGGAACAGCACCAGCTTCCACAGATGAGTTTGACTTTGGAGTCATTTCTGGCAAGTAATTTTGTTGCTTCTTGGAGCTGAGATCCATCAGTTCATCCTGAGGAATGTTAAGAGTCTCAGAGAAAGTGTAGGTCCTGGAAAACTTTAATGTATGCAAAGATCCTTAGACTTTTCTGTATTGCCAAATCTCAAATTGTTTCAGACATCTGCTTTGCAGGAAAAAAAAAAAAAAAAGATCCAAGAAAGTTATCCATATGCAGAGTTTCACAGTCACAGTTTTACTAAAATGGAAATCTTTAGAGACTTGACTGTGCCCAGGTACTGAACTTTTCTGCTTCAGACACCACTTAGGAACTCAGCCAGTAGAGGTAGGGCCTAAACAATTTCAGCTAGATAGAGTGGGTACACTGTGTCTTCCTCATTCCTGAGCAATATCCATGACACTTCTATGCTCATGAGGGCCTGTAGTACTATATACTGTCATCAACATGGCCTCCCTTGAATGTGGGAAGGTGTCCGCAACAAATGACCAGTAAGCATAGCTATTTGACACTCCTTTCATATCTCTTAAGTCATTTTCCCTTCCAAAACAATGTACTGAGACTTTGTTATATACCAAATATGAGTGCCAGGAAAAAAAAACTCAAGTGTCACACTGTCTCTGTCTTCAGGAGATTTGCAATCTAGTGGTCAAATTGAAAATGGTGTCAATTTTTTTGCAAGAACAAGTATATGAGTTAGGGTTCAATCAAAGAAGTGAAACTACTATTGTGATCATAGAGATTTATTATGGGAACAAGTCCTCCCATAATTGTGGGAGTCACATAGAAAGTCTACTTAAGGTTTTTGTGTCTATAACTTGGGTTGATCCTGAAATTCTTGTAGTCCTTCAGGGTGGGCAGTTGGGAAGGAAATGTGGACATGAAATAAGGACAGGAAGTGCAAACTGAAGCCACAAAACCCATAAGAACAAACTGGAATCTCTACCTGTTTCTCACTGCCTCCAACTCTGTGGATGTGGATGACCTACTGAAGAACCTGGCAACTTTTGTCTTGGACCTACCTACACACTTGTCCCAAGACTTGCTGAAGGAAAAGTTGTGGACCCACCTCCAGTTCCTGGCAGCAAGTGGAACACAGTGTCTACCATAATCTTTTTACTTTCCAAATCTCACCAATTTCTACATATAGAACCATAGAGGAAATCTAGCTATATTCAGAACATTTCAGATAACTTAGTTCCAACTTCCATAAAACAACACACTATGAAGTTCCTTTTAACCTGTCTGCTTTCTCTTATAAAATGTGTACTAGAGAATCAGCTCTGTAGCTGGGCGCAGTGGCACATGCCTGTAATCCCAGCACTTTGGAAAACTGAGACAAGAAAATTGCAAGTTCAAAGCCAGCCTCAGCAATGGTGAGGCACTAAGAAACTCAGTGAGATCCTGTCTCTAAATAAAACACAAAATAGGGTTGGGGATGTGACTCAGTGGTCAAGTACCCCTGAGTTCAATCCATGGTACAAAGTTTCTTTTCATGTTTCCTAAGCCTTTTTTCTTTCTGTGCTGCATTATTAAAGAACTTCTTGGGCCGGGGTTGTGGCTCAGTAGTAGAGCACTTGCTTCACACATAAGAGGCACTGAGTTCAATACTCAGCACCATATAAAAATAAATAAATAAAGGTATTGTGGTCCATCTACAACTAATTTTTTTTAATTTTCCATACCTTCATCATGACTTTTTAACAAATTTATTTATTCTAGTTAGGTATACATGACCGCAGAATGCATTTTGATTCATTGTACAAAAATGGAGCACAACTTTTCATTTCTCTGGTTGTACATGATGTAGAGTCACACCATATGTGCAGTAATACATGTACCTAGAGTAATGATGTCTATCTCATTACGCCATCTTTCCTGCCCCCATGATCCCTCCCCTCCCCTACTACCCCTTTACCCAAAGTTTCTCCATTCTTCCCATACTCCCTCCCCCATTATAGATCAGTATCCACTTAGAGAGAACATTTGGCCTTTGGTTTTTTGGGACTGGCTTACTTTGCTTAGCACGATATTCTTCAACTCCATTCATTTACCTGCAAATACCATAATTTTATTCTCTTTTAGTGCTAAGTAATATTCCATTGTGTATATACACACCACAGTTTCTTTATCCATTCATCTATTGAAGGGCATCTAAGTTGGTTCCACAGTTTGACTATTGTGAATTGAGCTGCTATAAACTTTGAAGTGGCTGCATCACTGTAGTATGCTGTACTATTATTTATTTAAATAATAATAGTAGCACTATAGTATTATTTATCTAAAAAATAAATAATTTCTTAAGATCTATTGCTGGTTTACTAAATATTGCCTCTCTAATTTTCCATGTAAGATATTCAATCTTTAATGTCAATGTATTCATTCTAGACTTTCCATTGTTTCTTTTTGAAAATTGCCTCTTTATTTTTATTTTATATAGTTTATCATATTTTTTAAACTTTGCCATATTAGTATTTATCATGCTATTGATTTTTTTCTTTTACTTCTTTAAATATTTTTGGTATTTTTTTAATGGAGCCTGGGATTGAACTCAAGGCCCTATACATACTGGGCAAGTGCTCTAACACTGAGTTACACCCCCAGACCATAGCATTTTTAACTTTTTTTAAAAAAATTTAATTCTTTTACTTTTTGTGGTGCTGGGGATCACTCAGGGCTTTGTGCATGCTGACTATGCACTCACAGAGCTGTCAGATCTATGACTTGAAATATTTACTGCCATTCTGTTGGCGTCTGTTTCATTTTCTTAACAGTATCCCTTGAAGAACAAAATTTTAAGTTTTGATGAAATTTCTTGTATGTGTTTTCATTTTGAATTGTGAGCAATGTGTTCAAGCAGGCCTTATCTAAGGGAATCTTGTGCTAGCTGGGTTTTGGGTAAGATCTTCCCTGAGAAGTTTTGTATACATTCTGCCTATACGTGTTATTAGCTAGAAACAACACTTACATTAATATATTAGCTGGGCACTTCCTAGATGACACAAATTTTGTACATGAAGCAGAACTTCAATTAAAAGTTGAAATTTGAGGAAAATTACTGACTTTTTCTTTATGACAGAAAGTCTTATTGATTGTCTTCTTTTATAACAAGGAAAAGTTCCATGTGGGCCACCCTTTTCACTGACAGCATCCCCAGAAGAGTTCTAGCTATATGAGTGAGATTCCATTTCAAACACTTGTTGGAGTAAAAAGAAGTATGACAATGATCATTAACACTCAAGCTCCTCATTATATGAGGTTCATGATATTTCTCAGAGAAGTAGCCATCATCTACTCATTCGTCTTTCTTTCATTCAATAAATATATCTTGTACCCCTACTATTTTCTGGACTCTGTTATAGGTATTTGATATATAATCATCTTCCTCTTTCTTTGTGGTCTCTGGGAATAGGTTTTATTTTCTTGGACAAGCTAGATAATTTTTCAAAGAGATTTTTAAATACTTATCAATATATTTTGTTAAACACTTTTTCAATTTATCTAGTATGCCACATGACTGGGAAAGTAAATTCAGGTCTTTATTATTGTTTAACTACTACAATGGTATCTTCTTTGGCCTTCTTTTTTTTTCTTCCACTCATACTCTTTCTCTGCATTACATTTGGAGTTTACTTTAAAACATAAATTTGATTATGTCATGATCATCAATTTTTTCCTCAGTTTCTCAGATCTACAGAGTAAGTTTCAATGTCCTTTGCAACCGAATCTCAAACTTCCTTTTCAGTCTCATTTTCTTTGCTCCTTCTATCATCCAACTAGATCAGGTTGCTTGGCATCTGGAAAACATCACATATTTTCATATGTCTCAGCCCTGTATATCCTTCTGGTCAGCAAGCCCCTTTCTACCTTCCACATGTTGAAATGCTCTTTTAAATCTGAAACAAATGAGAGCTCTTCTCTGGCCCCTTCTCTAAGCCTCTAGAAATGATTTATTTCTTGTGTTTCATATTCTTTTCACCAATAAGTAAAGACTGAGTACCTACAGTATGCTGGCACAACATTAACCATTTATCATAGTAGTGAGATGAGTAGACAATCTTTCTATTATGGAGTTTGGAGAAAAAAGGATGGGAATAGACAAAGTACAATGGTAATTTTTTTAAAAACTAGGGTAACTTCTCCAGAGCAAAGTAATACAATCCCATGAAAATTTACAGCAGAAACCTGTCCTAAACTTAAGTGGACAATATGGAAAATTTATAGAGAGCATAACTATTAAGACTATATCTGAACCTCTGAAGAAGGAGTAAGTATATACAAAGGGACTCCTGAAAGGAGAGAGGAACAAAATGAAGGCCAATCTATGAGAAAAGTGAAGTGTAACAATGTAATGGTGAACTGTGTATTGTGAGAAATTCTCATGAAATAGGCAAAGAACCTAACATGCATGGCCTTATAGTCTATAATCAGATTTTGGGATTTATCTTATCATGGTGGAACGCCATTGAAAATACATAAATGGCCACATGAGAGTAGATGATTATGTATATGATTATTATTAAAATCAAGTGTACTTTTGAAAAGATCAATCAGGTTGAACTGGAAATGAAGTTCTCTGGATGAATTTGAGAGCTACTTATTGAGGACAAGTCTTGAGGTTAGACTGGGTATCAGAACAAATTGAACCAATTCCTTGTTTTCTGATTTATGTAATGAATATTGATCCACAATATTTACTTAGAGAACAAAGAAAGATAATCAAGCTTGAAGACAGAAGGTAAGAAAACATTGAGTTTGGTCTCGGGCATACTGAGTGTGACACATCTCCATGAAGCTGTCATGTAGGCAGTAACATCTATGAGTCTGAAGCTGATAGATTAGGCCTGGAGATATAAATATGACAGCCATCATTACAGAGTTATTAAAAAGATGAAATTTCCTAGCAGAGTATAAGGACAAAAGGAAATAACCCTTAAGATTATACCTTTATAATCTCTATTATTTAATAACTTTTTTGAGGAGGGTGCACTTGCAGAAGAAAACAAAAAAAGAAAGCAACTGGAAATGAGAGGAAATCAGGTAATAGTAGCCCCAGGGAAACCAAAGAATAAGACTACTGTAAAAACACATTCTTTCAAATAAGAGTCTATTTGTTTTTGCCCTGCACAGTGGCACACACCTTTAATCCTAGCAATTTGGGAGGTAGAAGCGGGAAGATTGCAAGTTCCAGTCCAGTTTCAACAACTTAGTGAGGCCCTAAGAAATTTAGTGAGAACTTGTTTCAACATACAAAATTTTAAAAAGTCTATTTTATTCCTTTTTAATTATAATGACAATTTTTTCTTAAAATTCTTGATTTGCATAAACAATTGGAATGTTCTACTGAGACAATCCGTTTTTAATTTCTGAAGATACACACAGATATCTCTCAATGTTGGGTTAAAGCTATGGATCCCCTTCCCAGATAAATGCATATATGTTCAACACATAAAATTTAGATATATAATTAGACTTATAAATTTTCTGAAACACATCACTAGATTCCCTGGGTGATTATGAATTCTTAGTTTACAAACTTACAAGTTGAAAGGTCTTATAAAATGACAGTTATGTTGACCATGTTACACCAAAAATTGTCTGCATTATTATTAGATATATTATAGAATCGATAAATTTTGCCTGAAAGTGGAAAAGGACAGACCTGATAACTCTGAAGATTTTTAGTGATTCCAGAATTCAGTCCTTTGGTGAGGTCCATGATGATGGAAAGAGTGAAAATGGAGAATGTCTGGATTTAAGACTAATTACTGAGTTCCTTCAATTCACCTTACTGCTTTCTTATTCAAATTCTCAGTAAGTAAAAGATTCCCTAAAAAGTCAGCTACCATGTTCCTGAACATGTCCTTCAAGGCTTCCTTCACTTGCTCATTGCGTAAGGCATAGATGAATGGATTCAGCAGAGGTGTCACAAATGTTGTAATCACTGTCACTGCCCAGTTAGTGTCCACAGAGCCACTCTGTGATGGCCGCACATAGAGAAAAATGGCACTTCCATAGAAGAGGGTCACCACCATCAAATGGGAGGTACAGGTGGAGAAGGCCTTCTGACGGCCTGAAGCAGAGGGAATATGTAGGACAGCAAGAATGATGTGGCCATAGGATGTAGCAGTGATCATCAATGATGACACAATGACAAGAGAGGCCAGAACAAAGTCAGTCTCCTCCAGCTTCGTGGTGTTGGTGCATGCCAAGTGGAGTAGTGGACCACTGTCACAGAAGAAGTGCTGTACCACGGCATCCTGTTTACAGAAAGGAAGCAAGGCCACTGCTACTGTGGGACCAAGCACAGGGAGGAGTCCACCAACCCAGCAGGCCAATGCCACACGAAAGCACACTGTCCCACTCATGAGCAAGGGGTACCGCAGGGGATGGCAGATGGCCAGGTAGCGATCCACAGACATGACCGCCAACAGTAGGAACTCAGAGGCCCCAAGAAAGAAGTAGAAATAAAATTGGGTAATACATGCAGCAAAGGAAATAGTGTGTTGTCTTGAGAGGAAATTGCTCAGCATTTTAGGAATGATGACAGAAGTGATCAGAATCTCCAGGCAAGACAGGTTACCCAAAAAGAAATACATAGGGGTCTGTAGACGAGTATCAGCACCTACCGCTCCCACAATCAATACATTGCCTGTCAGAGTCAGCAGATAGACAAGAAGAAACACAGAGAACAGTTCCACTCTTGTACTGTTGAGATTTGGGAAGCCTGCCAGGACAAACTCTGTCATACCACTGCTCTGGTTCTCACCAAGTGCCATTATCTTTTTCCACCTGTGTGACAATATGAACATGACCCAAGTGAGAAGGGGTCCTCTTCTTAATAGTCCTAAAACTTATTTTACCATAGTATGGCACACATATCTCCACTTTCTCAATCAATCACAGACCTGTTAATATTCAAAGCACCCAAGGTCATCACTGAATTGATTTAGAGCTGAAGAAGTTTTTCCATAAAGGATGACTAAAGCTTAAGGTAAAGAAAAAGCCAGGAACTTCCTCCATATTCACATCCTTTGTTCTCAGATCTTAAATGTAATACTTCACCATTATAGCAGTACCAT
The DNA here is from genome assembly GCA_004024805.1 of Geosciurus inauris. Lineage (NCBI taxonomy): Eukaryota > Metazoa > Chordata > Mammalia > Rodentia > Sciuridae > Geosciurus > Geosciurus inauris. Next base: position 25,423 of record PVHX01008324.1, on the reverse strand, counting down.
TAGTATCTTATTTGGGGAAAATAACAGAAAAATTATTTTGTAAAGACTATGACTCCCATTCAACCAGGATAAGAATTGGAGCCAGAGGGCTTATCTTTGAATTTCTACATCTTCAGTCACTGGCTGTGTATTTCTTTGCACTCATTTATTGTGAGATTCTGTAAGAAACAAATGAAATAACAATGCAAAAATTTAAGAGAGTTTCCAAGATTAAACTGACAAGTGATATAGTAGAGAAAGCCCTGGGCTCTAAGTTAGGACACTAATATCTAGGCTTGTCCTGCTGCTTCCTTGGAAAACTATCAAGGAGTCCTAGGCCCTGTTTATACTTCAACTTCCCAGCTATACTATGGGTGACAGGTACCTAGGCTATTTTGCACACATATTAAATTAAATCACCATTTCATGGAGAATTTTCCCAATAACCTAAGGGACTAACTGAACTCAGATCTCCATAAAAAGTGCTTGCATTTCTAAAGCAAGTTGTGTCATGTAAAAAAGGGTAAACCTAAATATAATAAATAAATAAACAAAAATTTTAAAAAGGAATAATAGGAATAAACTATATTGATTAATTCAATCCATCAGTCAGTTTTCCATACCTACCTAAGTATTTTGGGAAATACTAAGATGAGTTCTTGCCAGGCATCATGGTGCACACTTGTAATCCCAGTGGCTCGGGAGGCTGAGGGAGAAGAATGGCAAATTCAAAGCCAGCCTTTGGTTAAGCACCCCTGGGTTTAATCCCTGATGAAAAGAAAAACTTCCCTAGGCTTTTTAAATCCATGATATTTTATCCTATTGAGCTACCAATCTAAGACCTTTTCACAAATCTGGGCTCTATGTGATGATTTGTCAAAGATACAACTATGGATTTGGGGCTGCAAATTACTAGTGAAATCAGAAATGAGACCCTTGCCCTTTGATTCAAATCCTCCCAATTTTGAAGACCACCATGAGTTAGAAAAACCAAATCAATAATATTCTGAAACCTTGTTTTTAAAAAGTCTCATTATCCAGAGAATATTGACCCCCTATAACTATGCAAAATATAAGAATTGATTTTAAGAGTCTTCGTTCTCTGCCAGCTCTGTTATTCTCTAGCACAGCTGAATAGTCTTTGTTCCCAACAAACATTAGGTTCTTAACTTACAATTTCTTACCTGCGGGTCCCAGATGCATGAGTAGGAATATTCTTATACCTAATGTCTAAGATAAAACAATTCGTTGTTTTTATCCCTTAGGCATTCATTCAGAGGCTCTCTCCAGCTTCTATAGAAATTGCTGTATTTTCAGTGAAGTGATTTGACTTTTGCTGTGTATTTATTATGTATCAAATGCTGCACTTGATGACTCAGATGAAGAAGGCATTGTTGATATGCTCATATAGCTCATTGCCTAATGAGATGACAGAAAAATTAGAATGTGTGTCATATAGAATGCTATGGGTATGTATAGAGCACTGCAAGGGACAGAAAGGGAACCATAGTAAGACTTAGAGACACAGGTAGTATTCTGGAGAAAGGTGATGCCTAAAGGTATGGTATTGACAGAAGAGTGGAAAAGAACAGCATGTAAATATAGTACATTTGGGCTAAAGCACAGACACAAGTGGTGGAGTATAATGAGATAGCTCTGGTCACCCCAAAGGGTACTATTTCTGGTTCTCTGTTACACCCTATGAAAACACTCCACTAAACCAAACCTAAACTGTATTACTGAAGTGACAGGAAAAGTTGAGTACCAACTCTGAATATGGAAGGAATTCCTCCTTCATGCCCCTGAATGGCCTTGATGTCTCTATGAAGATGAGGGCCACCTTGAAATAATTCTCTTTCCTTGTTTATGATTAAACATTCTGCTCCATCTTGCAGTCCTTCACATGGCCTGTACTGTGACTCTGACAAAAACCTGGCATCCTCAGAGTTCTAGAGGATGAGCACAACACTTGGGAAGCAGGTAGAAGTTGGGTAATATGCATCTTCTCTTGGGCTTTCCTCCCTGGTATATTTTTCAGCTGCTGATCTTCTGCCTGGTGAACCGAAGGGCTTTTTATCCTAAGGAGGCTGTGCCACATTACCACTTCTTGTGACCAGGAGCAAGTCAACCATCAGGGTTTACCCTTCCCTCCCTGTAGAAAGAATGGTCTCCTACAGTGTGGTCACTGTCATAGGCTTCACCAGGCACATTGGAAATGAGAGACTATTATCTCAAATTGCTCCCAGATATGTCACTATATGAACTACGTGGACTGGAAGGCGAGGGGTGGATGTGGAAAAGTACGCAACTCATCTATCTTTGAAAAGATTTTTTGCACTTACCTATGACTCTCTTTATCTCTAGTGATTGAAAAACGTCCCATTCAAAGCCATGCCTTCACTTTTTTGCTGATGATTTTAAGTACAAAGTATCAGTTTTCTTTTTTTAGGCCTCATCCTTCCTGACAGTAGGGAAGAAGGCTGAAGTCATTAGTTTCTAACCAGACTCTCTGTTGAAAGGTAGATCCTTCATGTATAACTTCAGTTTCCTAGGGAGATGCTCTCAAACAAGGATGATTCAGCATCAGGAACCTAGCTAGCAGCACTGCTAGCTGGAGAAAAGTTATCCAGATGATGAGAAGATAAGAGGAAGGGTATAATTCCTAAGAGACCCAGGGGAAATTTGCAATTCAATGGAAATTTCCCAGACTGTGACAGGTAAATTTGAAAAGGAGACTGAGCCTTCATTCAGAAAATGGTGACTGGGAATATTTCTGCATTTGTCTGTCATCAACTTCAAGTCAGGCAGGTGCAAATAAGAATATTAACAATGGAAATGAGAGAAAGCATGGGGTTTGATTAACTATAGAAAACTATGCCCATCATCCACCTTCCCCCCATGCAGAACTCAAGGGAAATGTTTGTATCCCAAGTAACACAGAAATCATCTCTTTCCCCTGGGGACTTAAAACAATGTTGGGAACCCCTTTCCTGGCTTCTGGGTTAGGAAATGATGGGAGCCCCAAGGGCATGCATAATCCCTATTTTCCTCTATTGCTTCTCCCACTCATACTTATCCCTTACTAAAAGTGCATATGGTTCCATATGACCAAAATATTATTTAGAATTCTGGACCACTGTTCACATTTTTCCATCTATGTCCATTTTATGTCCCCGACTAAAGACTTGATTATTTCTTATTCACGTTCAGGATTCAGTTTACTCAGTTCTGAGAAGCTTTTCCTACCTATCCCTCTCAATCCCACCACCCTAACCACTTTCCAACCTGAACCATGATAAACTCTGCTGACCTCAAACTCAGTATTTAACCTGATGCATTATAACTTTGCTTTCTTGTTGATATCCCTGCTAGTCTATGAGCTCCTAGGGTAGGAATATTTTCATGCCTGCATTTCTAATAGCAATCAGAGTGACTGGCACATACTAGATGCTAAAAAAAAATGGCCTGTGAACTGATTTGCTCTAAACTCTAGACTTGAAAAGCAGCTGCTCTTGTGAGATGAACACCAATTAAGTGTTGAGCAGGGAAGAAGAGGATCAACGGCCCTCTAGGACTCATTTTGGCTGCATTCCATCCCTGCTGTACATAATCTTTTCTAGAGAAAAGAAAATGGCTAAAAAGGAAACAGAAGTGAGGTAGGGGAAGTGCTGTTGCTAGAGTCTAAGAGCAGGAGGTAGGAGCAAAGACTGGGAGAGTTGGTTGAGCTGAGTCAAACTAAACTAAACTAAACCAGGAATGAGTCCTTGTTGGAAAGGAGGGGTCTAAGAAAAAGATACCTACAAAATCTGAGAGCTAGTAAAGATCACTAATCAATACACATTTTCTAATCTTAATTGAGGTATAATAACTAAGACTACTACAAAAAGAGATGAGATCAAGGTCAAGTAGTTTTTTCAAAATTAGAGATCTACTTTTCCAGTTGACAATGACTTTGGTATTTGGTTAATAATATTTTCAAACTTACAGTTCATAAGATTTTCCTAGTTTTTGTCTAATAGTAGAGCATATTAGAAGAAAAGATGGTATTATTTGTTTATTGTTGTACATTCTTTTTTTTAAAAATTTTTTGTTTAGTTGTAGATGGACACAATGTCTTTATTTTACTGCTTTGTATGTGGTGCTGAGGATCAAACCCAGGGCCTCACGCATGCGAGGCAGGCGCTCTACCGCTGAGCTACATTCCCAGCCCTATTGTTGTACATTCTTAAGATGTACAACATGATGTTCTAGATTTCATTTATTTTTAAAATATACTCACATGGTCCAAAAATAAAAATGTAATAGTACATAGATTAATAAGGCTTGGAGTATAGCTCAGTGGTACAGCTCTTGCTTAGCATGCACTAAACCATGAGTACAATCCCTAGCACCATGAAAAGAAAAAAGTCCTAGTCCCCCCTTGTTCCTATCCATTCCATACCACTTATCTAATTAACCATTTTTTATTATTTTAATGTACATTCTTTCAGTGTTTTCTTGGAGGGGGAGGATATATATAAGCAAATGATGAAATGTTTATTTATTCAGCTGTGACTTTCTTACATTGTTTGCACTTTGTTTCTGGCTTTTAAGATACCCTGGAAATTTTTTCTTTTGTGTATGTCAAGAGCAGAAGGAAAATATTTAAACTATGGAGACTATCAGTATGACTAAAATCTATTGGACCAATGGATTGCAACATTCTTAAAATATACTTCTCTATTTTTCTGTATCTCTTTTATTTCAATTTTACTTATCTGTAAAAACTATTATGGTAGGCTTTTATCAAAAATTTAATTATTACTGTATAAATAAAAATAAGTCATAGCAAAATGATATATCTAGGATTTTCTTCTAAATAAAGCTGGGAGTATAAAAAGCTAGCTTAGCTGTGAATTGGTTCTTTATAACTATTCTAGCTATCTTTTGTAGGTTTGAAATTGTTCATAATAAAAGGCCTCAGAAATATGCAGTGACAATCAGATATCTAAAGAAGACTCTAAGTCTTAGAAATATAAGATTTCTTTGGTTAAAAATTAATGAATCTCAGAAATACTTCCCTGAAGACGGAAACTAATTCTACAAAATTAACCAACCAGTCATTGGGGAATGTCAAATATCATGTGGGCTACCCAGAGCCCAGGAAATGTAAAACTATAATGAACTACCAACTCCAAGAGGAATTCAACCCTTTCAGCAACAACCTGCTTTCTGATCCATAATCAGAGTTCAGGAGATTAGATTAAAATAACAGATGGATTACAGAAGCCTATCTTTTCCATTATGACTAATGCCTTAAAATATTTTTTCTTTCCTTCCTTATTCATTTTTGACAACATGATAAAGCAAGACAGAATACCATCAGAAAGTGCCATTATAAAAGGATGTCCTAGTTAAGACTGCTATATCAAATTACCATAGACTGAGTGTCTTGAAAAACAGACATTTATGGGCTAAGGGTGTAGCTCAGTGGTAAATCATTTGCTTAGAATACACAAGGCCCTTGGTTCCAACCCCACAAAAGCAAAATACAAAATAAAACAGAAACCTCAGATATTTATCTCTCACATTTGAGGCCAGAAGCCTGACACAAGGGTGACAGCGTGGCCAGGCCACCTCTTCCTGGTTTACAGACAGTCATCTACTTGTTTGTCTTCACATGGTGGAAAGAGAGCATGTTATCCCTCTGGCCTCTTTTGTGTGTATGTGTGTGTGTGTGTGTGTGTGTGTGTGTGTTTAAATACTTTTTTAAAATTTGCCAGCGCCTGCACCGGACCAAAGTGAAACCAAGTCGGCAAGGGAGCCGCGGATGATAGAAGCACACACACAACAACGATTCTGAAGAAAAGGAAGCTCATTTATTTCAGCACTCTGGGCTTATATATCTTTCCTACCCCCCAGGAGGCCTGGGAGGCGTGGGAGGACAGGAACTGCAGATCCTGGTGTGGAAATTGCTCAGACGGCAAAACAAGCTCAGATCACCTGTGGCTTTTCTCAGAAATCAGGGTACAGCTAGTTCTGGTAAACAAAAAGTAGCCATGCACACAAGAATGCTTTCACAAAAATTTATTCATTCTATTTAGATTTACATGATAGCAGAGTGCATTTTGATTTATTGTACACAGTTGGAGCACAACTTTTCATTTCTCTGGTTGTATGTGATGTAGAATTATTACATACATGCAGTTAGTCATACATAAAGCTAGGGCTATGATGTCCATCATATTCCACCATCTTTACTGTCCCCCTGCCCTCTCTCCCCTTGGCCTCTTCTTATAATGTCACTAATCAAACTCATGAGAGCAGCAACTTTGTATTAGTCAGCTTTCTATCACTATAATAAATACCTGAGATAATCTAAAGAAAAAAGGTTTATTTTGGTTTACCATTTTAGAGGCTTCAGTTCATGATTGGGTAGACCACTGCTTTTAAGACCTCTAGTGAGGGTGCTAGATGGCTATGGTGGGAAGCATGTGGTAGAGTAAATCTTTTCAACTCATGGCCAGGAAGCAAAAAGAGAGTAGGAGGGGGCTGGAGTCCTAAAAGCCCCTTCAAGGACACACCCTCAGTGACCTAAAAATTCCTACGTGGCCTCACCTCTTAAGGTTTCCATCATTTCCCATCAATGGCACTCTCGGGACCAAGTCATTAGTATGTAGGGCTTTGGGGAACATTTAAGATCCAAACTACAACAGTCACCTCAGATATTTGTTATAGTAACAGAAACCTGACTGATATACTTGCATTATTTATAATATAAATCACAACACCTTCTAAAACAACTACTGAACTTTTTTTAAAAAAGAAGTATAATGGATATGCCAAGAGAGAAGAATGCCACAACAGGCAGAAAAATGGTAAAAGATAAAAATAAAAAAATTAAAAAAACAATGAACAAGGGCAATAAATATAAAATAATCAAAATACATAGATATTAATACAATTATTTGAACCATTATTTTAATTGCAAATGGTCTTAATACACCAATTAAAAGACAAAAACTGTCAGAATGGATTTTAAAAAATAAACTAAGACCCAACTATATGTTGTGTACAAGAAACACACTATAAATAAAAAAGACACAGACAAATTTAAAAGGTAAAGGAATGAAACAGATTGTCATACTAATACTAATCAAAAGAAAGAAGGGGTAGCTATGTTAATTTCAGATAAAGCAGACTTTGAAGCAGGAAAATTATCAGAAATAAAGAGGATATTATATAATGATAAAGGGATCAATTTTACAAGAAGACATACAAATCTTAAATATGTATGCACATAATATTAGAGCCTCAAAATACATGAGGCAAAAACTGATAGAACTTCAAGAGAAATCAACAAATTCACTGTTACAAACAAATTCAACAAATTCGTTGAGCAGTTTAACATCCCTCTATCAATAATTAGCAGATCTAGAAGGCAGAAAAATTAGTATGGACATAGTTGAACCCAAAAGCACCATCAGTCAACTGCATCTATATGAACATTCATAGATTATTTCATGCAACAGCAGAATAAACATTATTAAGTTCAAATGAATGGTCACCAAAACAGATTGTGCCATGAAGTACACATTACAATGTTAAAAGAATAGAAATCATTTAAAGTATACTTTCAAATCACATGGAATTAAACTAGAAACCAATAACAAAAAGATATTTAAAATATTCTCAAATATTTATAGATAAACAACACACTTCTAAGTAATTCATATGTCAAATAAGAAGCCTCAGAATTCTGAGCAAAATAAAAATGAAAATAAAACATAAAAATGTATGGAGTGCTGTAAAAGTAGTGCTTAGAGGGAAATTTATACCACTGAATATATATTAAAGGAAAGAACTAAAATCAATAATCTATCTTCTACCTTATGAAATAAGGAGGAATAAATTAAATGCAAATACATAAAACAAAAGTAAAAATAAAAATTAGAGCAGAAGTCAATAGAATTGAAAATGGAAAATTCACAGAGAAACTCAATGAAAGCAAAGGCCAATTCTTTGAAAAGATAAATTAAGTTTATAAAACTCTAGCCCAGTTGGACAAGAAAAAAGAAAAGACACAAATCCCTAACATCAGAGATGAAAAAGAAGCCTCTTTACCAATCACATGGACATTAAAAGGATAATAAAGGACTGTGAACAACTGTATGCTCCTAAAATTGATAAGTTAGAAGAAACGTGTGAACTTCTTGAAAGACACACTCTAGCATCTGATGGTGAGAGCCTGTGGTAGAGGAGGTCTGTTCACATCATGATGAATAGAAGCAAAGAGAAAGAGGAGAGGTCAGGGTCCCAATATCCCTTCACAGGCATGCCCCAATGACCTAACTTCCTTTCACTAGGCCCCACCTCTTAAAGGTTCCACAGCCTCCCTGTAGCACCATGAGTTGAGGTCCTAAACGTAAAACATGGACCTCTAGGGGATATTAAATATCCAAATATAGCAGCTACTGAAAAATTTTAAAGATTCTTAAAATTCATATCTAACTCTATGAATTAAGGAAGGAGAAATAGTGTTTCCTGAAATTATTATCACGTATTAAATTTTAGAAGTAATACTGAAGTTTTTAATTGCTTATCTTTATAATAACACACATAAATTATGTGTGGAATTTTAATGACCTCATATAAATTGCACTACAAAATCTGAACACCTTTGGCCCCATGACAGTGGAAAAATATGTTTATGTAGTTTCATGAACTACTAATAGCAGTAGTTTCACCATTTGTTAAAGGCAGGAAAATAGTTTTAATTTATATTAAGTGAAAAGTTGTCAAAAAATGTGCATTATTATATATGTGTTCATCTATCTTAAAACATTTCTTCTTTTTTTCAGTACTGGGGATTGAACTCAAGGGGCTCTACCACTGAACTATATTCCCAGCCTTATTTTTAAAAATTATTTTTATTTTGAGAGAGTCTCATGAGGTCATGCAGGCTGGCCTCAAACTTGGAATACTCCTAGGACACAGCCTCCTCAGTAATCCAGAGAATTGGTATGTGTCACTATGCCAGATTAAAAACAGTTTTAACATCATATGCTTCAGATATTAAATATTTTTCATGATATTTCCTGAGTTAGATATTTCATGTGGAGACTTTACGGTGTGTTTGTGTGTTGAGGTGGAAGGGATGTTGTTGCTGAGATTGAACCTAGGCATTGTGCATACTAAGTAGGCATTCTATCACTGAGCTATACAATCATCCCTAAGAACTTTTTTTCCTAAGATTTTTTTAAAGGCTCTAAAATGCTTTAATGTAAAGCCTATGAAACTTAAACATATTATTTGCTGTGTTTTAGAAGAATTAATTTTCCAAGATGGAATTGGAGCTCCTCAAAGAAAATGATTTAAGTAACAAAAATGACATTATTTTAAAAAGTGAAAGGAAATGAAAATAAATTGAAACTACAAATTGAAAAAGCACCTGGAAAAAGAAAAGAGAACATTACAAAAAGTATTGCTCCATGTTTTGAACTTATTTTTCTTAATATTTATTTACTTATTTTTAATTTCACAAATAAGTAAAATTCCCACACAACCAGGGGAACATGGACAGATAAGTCATTGAAGTAGCAGGTAGCCAAAGTGGAGATGAGTAGTCCAAGACACATTGCTACTGGGAAGTCTCAAGGCACAGATTAGGGGCCCATGGGCTACTATGTACTGAAAAATTATGGGGTAGGTCCTTACAGCCAGATGAATAAACAACCTAAGGATATCCACGGCTGCCTGTCCAGTCTATAGTCCTCTGGATTACCAGCTGAGCTATCAAAGGGTAAACACATGTGGAGATGGGACCTACGGTTTCATGCACATGAAGGAGGGCAGGTCACTGGAAGAGCTGAGGTCCCTTGGTCCCCTCAAGTATGTCTCCTGTCCATTGGAGGTAGCCCGGCCTTGCCCTAGCAAATCCTATCTTAATTGGCTCAGTCCTGGACTTCAAGACCCAGCAAATGCCACTGGCATGGGAGCTCTACTGTCAGGAGAGTGCATGCCATTCCCTGGGAAAAAGCAAGGCTGTGCCAAGCACAGACATCCATTATCCCTGCAGCAGGGCAACTATGGCGCCAGGCCATGGAGGTATTCACTTTGGGTCCTATAGGACACCCTTTACTTACCCATTTCTAAAGGTGTATAAGAGAATTACCCAAACATGGGCCGAGAGGGCAAGGAGCCAAGATATAGAAGAAAATGTCCAGAAGAAGGATGCATGCCACAGGAATCTGGGAGGGGACAGAGTGGGGATTAAAAAATGAGAACCACATCAGGAAGGAATAGGCCTGCCTACCAAGTCCAACAGCACCCCAGAGAAAGGGTCAGGTGGACAAACACAAACCCATAATTTCAAGCCTGACAAATGAAGCCTCACTGGTAGGGGATGGCCCAGGGGAAGGGTGCATCCTCCAGAAAGGGGGACCACAAAAACCTGCTGTGTGGGGCTCCAACAATATTTGTTAAGGTTGAAGAAAGGTGAGGCTGCTGGCATGTGGGCAGGAGAGGCACACTCCACTCTTCAGCCTGAAGTCAAAACAGAACGTATGCCACGCCGCCTCCCGTGCCCCCACCACCACTATGTCACCTATCCAAGCTGGGATGAACATTTTCCTTCTTTATCTGCCTACACATTCCTAAATAATAGAAAAAGAGAGGAACAGGGACAAGGGTCAGAATAGGCCACACAGTGAAATAGAGGGAAAGTAGACACAGAGAGAGAGAGAGATTGAGAGATTGATTTACTGTGGGGGGAGATACGGAGAAAACTGGCAAAGGAAAGGAGGGAGGTGGTAGGGAATCATGGAAATGAAAGGAGATGAAAGAGAGAATTAGAGACAGAGACAGCAAGTGTAAAAGATGGAAAGGGCCCGAACAGAGGTGGGGGAACATGGCTAGTGGCTCCCCCAGCTCCCGAAATGGTGGAGAGGGAGGGGTGTGTTCTCAGGATAGATGCCTCGGTGATTCCCCAGCGAGCACAGGTGTGCTGGTGTCTCACAGGGGCCAAGTGCATGAAGGGCTGAGTGGCAGGGGAGGCTGCCTCTGTGTTGTAAGAGCCCTAAGCGCTGAGGCGCTGGAGGAGTGCCCTGTGGTTAAAAGTGCAGGAGCACTGGGTGTGTGCCAGAGGCGGCGGCCAGGGATGGAGGGTCTGGCATGTGGGGGGCGGGGGCCTGGGGCCGGGGCGGGCGGGCCTGCTTGTGGCAGCGTGGGTGGGTGGGGAGCGCAGTTTCCCGCCTAACAGCAGGAGTCCTTGCATGCAGCCAGGGAAGAAGGGGCCGTCCCGGGTAGTGCCATGGGTGGGCGTCAACAGGAAGGGCAGCCCCGGCTGGGGGAGGTGAGTGGTTCAGAGAGGTTTTGCCTGCTCCGGGCTGAGAAGGTGGGGATGCGGCTGTGTGGTGCCCGGGCCTGCGTCAGGCGGGCGTGGGCGCGCGCCTGTGCGCAAAAGCTTGGGGCACGTCCTTCGAGCCGGAATCGAACCAGCGACCTAAGGATGTCCACAGCTGTCTGTGCAGTCTACAGTCCTCCGCTCTACCAGCTGAGCTATCGAAGGGTGCACATCTGTGAGGCTGGGTCTTCTGGCTTTATGCAAATGGGAGAGGCCAGCTCACCGGAAGGAGCCAGGTGTCCGGAGGTCCCCTGGCTTCTGACTCCCTTCAGTTGGACGAAGCCCTGCCCGGCCCCGCCCTACCCTACCCTGCCCCGACCCCTCAGTCCTCGCCTTCAGGGCCCAGCACTCCTGCCAGGCCCTGAGAGTGCCCAGGGGGCGCCCGGCAGCTCTAGCTCGCGGCGACTCCCAAGACCCGCGCAGCAGGGCGCGCAGGGCTCTTGCCTCTGGCGCTCTTGCCCTCTTGCCGCTCTGCGACCCCCTCTGCGTCCCCCTTACTACCGCTGTGTAAGAGGATGGCCCCAAGACGGCCCCAGAGGGCCAGGGGCCGGGACCCGGTGGGGACCGGCCCAGGGGACTGGTGCATCTCCGGGGAACGGGGGAGGGCACGCGGGTGGGAAGAAAGGATGAGAACCGGATGGGGCAGGAGGAGGCGGCTGCCCACCAAGCACAGCTGCAGCCCCTCCGCAGGGTCAGGTGGCGCCCCTTTCTCTTCACTCTCTTTTCTATTTACCACCAATAGAAGAAGACAGGGATGCAAGGTAACAATGGGCACCGAAACAGTAATGGGGCTTGAAGTGGGGGAGGCTGAATTGGTTAGCAAGGGGATTAATAGGAAGTTAAGGAACCCATTGTAAAGTCCTGACTGTACCCAGGAAACAGTAGAGGATACAGGGTCTGTGCTCTTGGGAAAGAGGTTATCTCTTGACTCAGAGACTGTCCATTTATGTGGAAAAGAAACAAAACACACACTACTTCCTGTCCCTACTCGGTCCTTACAATAAATCTCCTGCCACATGAACAGGTAGCTGCTTCTTTTTTCCCATATTTTTATTGATGCATTATAGTTATACATAATAGTAGGGTTCGTTGCTACATATTCATATATGTACATGATATAACAATACAATTTGACCATTATCATCCCCAGTATTTCCTCCTTTCTTCCCCTCCTTTCTCTCCCTGGTCCCTTTTCTTTACTAGTTTCCTTTCGGTTTTGGTAAGTTTCCACTCCCCCTCCACATTTTTTTTCCTTTTTCTTCCCTAACTTACACATATGAGAGACAACATATGCCCCTGGACTCTTTGTTTGGCTTAATTTGGTTAACATAAGTCTTTCAAATTCCATCCATTCTCTGCAAATGACATAATTTCATTCTTCTTTATGGCTGAATAAAACTCCTTTGTGTACCTCATTGTGTACCCGGTTTTCTTTATCATTTCATCCACTAATGGATATCTAGGCTGGTTTCATAATTTGGCCATTGTGAATTGTGGTGCTATACACATGAGTATGCATGTATTGCTACGGGAAGCCATCCGCGGCATGTGTGAGGACCTTCTCTTGGCATGGCAGCCAGGGAGGAGATAGGGCTGGCATTGTGAACTTCCTGTAGCATTCCTGCAGCAAAAGATCACCCAATGCATGTGACTTTCTCTTCTGTTGTTCATCACAGTAATTGATTAGGAACTGTGCAACCTACCTGCCCCCACCTTTTTCCTATCTTCATGAAGAACATTCAATGGAAGGCCTTTGAAGTTCCTCAACATAAATAAAGCAGAAAGGGGCTCCTTTGTGTTAGAAGTTAGACCTGTCTGGTCAGCTTGCCTGTCCTGCCCCGGCTTTTGAAACTGCTTCCTATGTTCTGTGGTTATTTCCCTGTTTTATTTTTTTTAGTTTTTATTGCTCAGCCACCCCATTTCACCAGAGGGCACTTCGTTTCCATCACCCTGGTGGGACATGGGCTATATATTGCTATAGTATGATGATTTTAATTCTTTTTTTTTAATTTTGGTACCGGGGATTGAACTCAGGGTTACTCCACCACTGAGCCACATCCCCAACCCTATTTTGTATTTTATTTAGACACAGGGTCTCATTGAGTTGCTGAGTGCTTCACTGTTGCTGAGGCTGACTTTGAATTCATGATTCTCCTGTCTCAGCAGGAATCCCAAAGTGCTGGGATTACAGGCATACATGACTTTAATTCTTTAGGATAGACACTGAGGAATGGTATAGGTAGGTCCTATGGTGGTTCCATTCCTAGTGTTTTGAGAAGACTTCGTACTGATTTCCATAGTTGGTTGTACTGATTTACAATGACACATCCTCTCCAGTATTTATTATTTTTAAAAATTTATTTATTTGTTCTAATCAGTTATACATGACAGAAGAATGCTCTTTGATTCATTATACACAAATGGAGCTCAATTTTTCACATCTCCGGTTGTACACAAAGTAGGGTCATACCATTCATGCAATCATAAATGTACCTAGGGTAATAATGACCATCTCATTCCACCATCTTTCCTATCCCCACCCAGCATTTATTATTGTTTGTGTTCTTAATGGTGGATATTTAACTGGTGCGAGATGAAATCTCAGTGTAATATTAATTTGCATCTCCCTAATTGCTAGGGATGTTGAATGTGTTTTTTCTTTTCTGCATAAATTTATCGTTTATTTTTATTTCTTCTTTTGAGAAGTGTCTGTTTAGTTCATTTGCCCATTAATTCGGTTATTTGTTTCTGTTTTTTGTTGTTGTCATTTTTTGTTTTTTGTAGGTTTTTGTTGCTGTTGTTGTTTGGTGCTAATTTTTTTCCAGTTCTTTATATATATATTTTTAAATATTTTTTAGTGTCAATGGATCTTTATTTTATTTATTTGTATGTGGTGCTGAGAATCGAACCCAGGGCCTCATGCATGCGAGGCAAGCGCTCTACCGCTGAGCTACAATCCCAGCTCAGTTCTTTATATATTATGGTTATTAATCCTCTGTCAGAACAGTAGCTAGCAAAAATTTCCTCTCACTCTGTAGGTTCTTTCTTCACATTCTTGTTTGCTATGCAGAAGTTTTTTTCTTTTTAATTTGATGCCATCCCATTTATTAATTTTTCATTTTATTTCTGGAGCTCTAAGAATCCTATTGATGAAGTCCTTGCCTCACACAGTAGACTATGGGCCATTTGCAGTTGTAGACCGTATTTTGCCACAAACTTCTTGGGAAGGTAAACCAGGTTTGCAGGTAGTTAATACCACAAAATTCTGGCTCCAAGGAAACACAACTTAGAGCATTTGCAAATGCCCGAAAGTCTACTTAAGGCTAGAATCTAACCAACTCAACAGCGCTGCTCTTCACCAGCTGAGATATCACGGGGCCACATGTATATGTCGCTGTGTGTCTTTCCTCCAAGAAGGTGAAACCCCCCCCCCAAGCTTTTACATTCTTCCAAGTCAGCTGGGAATATCTCTGTTCTGCTCTCAGAGACAGAATAGATTATGTCATTTAAAATTCATTTAAAATTCATGGTTTTACGATCTTAAAGGTCTCTCAGGTCTGTAACGTTGGCATTTTGACCTTGCAAATCAACCTTCTGTACCATCTGTAGTCGCTCCAGAACTTGTTTTGGAGAGCAGAGCAAGGAGCTCAAGTTGCTTGCTAACAAAAGCTGCCCCTCCACAGGCTTGCCCAACCACACACCCAGCACAATTAAGCCTAGATCTCCAGGAGGTCCTCCAGGCCTTTACCCCCTAGAAACCTGATCTAGTTCAGTGACATAGTGGGCTCATTTTTCTGAAAAAGAGCTTTGGAGAGAAGTGAACTGGGACAGGCCTATAGCTACGCAGGGGTGGAATTGGGGTTTCCCATCTCAGCAGTCATCTCTTCCCATCAGGTAGTTTTTACTATCACAGAATACTGTGTCCTCTTTTACACATCACTCTCATTTAATGAATAAGGCTGTTGCTGTTTTTCAAAAGGGAATTTATTCTTTCTTCTTCAGTTTGAACCCAGCACTTCATACCCCAAAATAATTATATCTCTGGAGCAGCAGTTCTCAACATTGACTACTCCTTAGAATCATGTGTGCAGCATTTTAAAAGTTCCAATATCAAGACCACTCCACAGACCAATTACATCAGAATCTCTATGGGTGGTATCCAAGCATCAGTAGTTATCAAGTACCCCGAGTGCAGCCAACCCAGTGTGAAGCTGAAGATCTCTGAAGAAGCTGTAATGCCCAGATCATGGCAACCCCAAAGACCACCAGGGAGACCGAGGCATGTATGTAAAAAAAAGAGCCTTTATTTGGGCTTAAGCTCGGACTCTCAGACTTCACCCTCGCAGCAGGTCCATGCGGAGAGCCCCAAACAATGGCTGAGCAGGTTTTTATAGGGGGAGGGGACAGGTGGTGGCAGTGGACATGACGTATGCATCGCATCATTACACAAGCACCAATTACAATTGTACGGCACCTATGGTGACAATAGTGACCATTCAGAGTTTGAGGGGTGTCTGTAACATTTGGCGGGACCCAATCATGGCTTTTGGGAATTTTTTGAAAATGACCAACTACAAGGTGAGTTTAAGTGACCCACGTGGGGTTCAGGTGGACTCAGACCTCAGGAATGCCAGTTATGTGATTTTTAACCTCTTTGTCTGATCTGAGGGTGGTCCCAGAGTGGCTTCAGCCTTGAGTAATGTGAGTCTTTTCCCGGAACCAAAACTCAGGCCTACTAGTTTTTCTGGATGGTCCAAAGCCTGCCATGGGGTTCATTTTAGCTCGGATCTTTCAGAAGCCACATATCAAAGATTCTGCAGACTTATTTTGGCTGAGTAGAACATAGTGACTGTGGAGAGGTGGAATTTTTGCAGGTTGAGAGTCAAAGTTATCTTGGACTTTCTTAGGCCCTTTGGATAAACAGCCATTTCCTTTTAACCTTTATGTCTGACCTCACATTCTCTGGAGTATTAGGTAAACCTCTTAGAATGTATTGCTAAATTTAGTGGATCTCTAGCTGCCACCAACCATAAAGCTAAGAGTGCAATAAAATGCCATCTGACACTTACTGGAAAGACTTTCTCACTTTGTTGTAGCCTGCTTACCTAATGCCCTTGCCAGTGTATTTGTTGAATATGTGGATTGATTGACTTTTATTTTTTATTTTTTTGGAGATACAGTTTACAAGTATATTTGCTTCATTGGATCCCCAGACCAGGGCCCCAACCTGGGCTAGGGCAGCAGGAAGGCACCCAGAGAGCCCTGGCCCCACTGACCCCCAAGGCATTGGGGTCTAGGCACTAAGTGGTTGGGGCAGGGACCACAATAGCACAACTTGGTCAAAAGTGCTGGTGATAGCTGATGCTGGCCTCTCTCCGCAGCACTTCCCCCCCTCCCTATACCACCCTGGGGGCAATTACCTGAGAAAGGCTCTGGTCCTCCCAACTAGCTGGGTACACAGTGTCAGGCCCTAGTGGGGCAAGTAAGTCAAGGGGATCTAAAGTTGCAAGTTGGGGGTTACAAGCCCCCCATCCAGTGTGAGGGCTTCCTGTGCAGTGTAGTGTACCTGACTCCCACAGGCGAGCAAGGGGGTTAGTCCCTGGAGGAAACCAAGGCAGCTAGAGGTGCTTGTCTGGCTCCTGTTCCAGTGTATGCTGTGGCTCTTCTACGGCAGATGGTGCGGAAAAGTGGCTTGGCCCACTCAAGGTCTCACCTCTGGTGCCCACGGGGCTTGGGCACCCATGTCTTTGGTCTGTGCTCTGCAGTCCTGGGGACTTCCCCGGAAGGGGTTGGCAGGTGGGGAGTCCCAGAAAGAATCTGAATCTGGGAACAAGGTCCAGGGTGCCCGTCTGGATGCAGGCTGAAGTGAAGGCAGGGGTGAACGCCATGGTCCAGCTGACACGAAGTACCATGGGTCGATAAGGCTGTGAAGGAGTAAGGGCCTCGGTCGGCTGATCAGGCCCAGGGGTGGTGAGCGTGGGGTGCCCTGGGTGCCGAGAGTAAAGTGTGATATTCCTGGTGAGGGTGAAACAGTGCCTCCACGTGTCTCCTCCTGCAGGGTGCTCTTTGCTGAGGGCTGGCCAGTGGGGACACGCAGGCCCAGCAGCAGGGGCGCAAGGGTGGGCAGGCCGTGGGCATCCTGCGTCTTGGGAGAGAAACAGACGATCAGGGAGGCTCCGGGAGGCAAGAAGGGGGCACTGGCACAAGGATCACTGTTGGGGGTTCCCTGTGCTCACGCCCAAGCCCCCAGTCGGCTGCAGGTCTCGGAGGCCCAACGAGGGGAGCAAGGCCATGTAGCGCAACAGCGCCCCCTGGATCAGCTTGGGTGCCCCAGAGCTGTTGCCGCGCTCTGCTGGTCGCGCCACGAGGGGTTACCATTGGGTGTTGGGGGTGTGGAAGGAGACCCTAAGGGGGAAGAGTAATCCGAATCCAGGTACCATGTGGCTTCGTCCTTGCAAGACCTTCTCCTCCCATTCTGGGCCTCTCCAGGTTTGGAAGAACTGGGACCCCAGGCCCAGCAAGCTCACAGCTCTCCGTTGCTTGAGTCCTCCAGACATCGAGGAGACTGGCATGTCCATGCCTGGCCGGGTTCTGCCGGTTCCACTGTGGGGGAACCCCGATGGAGTCTGAGCTGATTCTTGCCCTCCCCCATCATTAGTCAGGCTTCCAGGGCAACTCTGGAGGATGGGGAGCAGGATGGAGTGCAGGCTGGGCCCTAGATCACACCCAGGGTTGGGTCCCGCTGGGACATGTGGGTCTGGGTCACTGGAACCTGAGGTTAGGTCGGTGAGTCCCCAGCCCCAAAATCAAAGACGTTTCTTCGCGGATCAAGGCCCGGTGAGGACTGTACAGTGATGCGGTGCTTGAAATCCAGGAGTATGCTGATGCGCTCGCCGCCCTCAGGAGCCGGAAGCTTGCTGCACTTGAAGGTGCCGAGGAAACGGCGGATAAGCAGACGTTCGCAGTCAGCTTGCGGCGGCAGCAGCAGCGTCAACTCACGCTCAAACACCTGCGGAATTTCCCGCAGGACCTGAACCTCTAGCGCCTCCAACTGCTGCAGGATGGAGGCAAAGTTGGGCCTGCAGTGAGGGTCCTGTGCCCAGAAGTCGGCCATGAGCTGTGAGAAGGGTTCTGGGCAAGTGGACGGGATGGGCACTGTGAGCTTGTTAACAGCCATACCATAGGCCGCGGCAAGACAGTCGATACCACGATAAGGCACATCCCCAGTCAGCAGTTCCCACAGCAACACCCCAAAGCTCCAGACATCACTGCCCTTAGAGAAGGCAGAGGCCTTGATAACCTCGGGAGCCATCCAGGCATAGGTGCCTGCAGCGCTTATTTGCGTGGTTTTATGTCATTCTTGAGCCAAACCAAAGTTGGTGATCTTCAGAGTCTTGTGCTTCATGTCATCACCCTCAATGGGCTGCAGCAGCAGAATGTTGTTGGACTTGAGGTCACAGTAAATCACAGGTACCAGGGCCTTGCAGTGCAGGTAGTGCATCCCACGGGCAATCTTCACTGTCCTGTTGACCAGCACATGGGGTGTCACACGCTGCCCAACCAGGAAACGGCTTAGGGGCTCACCATACTCCATCACCAGGAGTAGGTTCGGCTCCTGCACACAGCCTTCAGGGCAATGATGTTGGGATGTGCCAGCATGGCGAAAAGTTGGGCCTCCTGGCGAGTGCTCTCAGCAGTCACACTGATGTCCTCGTGGGGGTCCTGGCCAGCTGCCTTCACAGCCACCAGCTCCTCTCGCCAGCTACCTTGTTAGTTCTTGCCAAAGCCACCAATTCCAATCACCCTTCCAGCTGCTCCTGGAAGATAGCCATGCCAAGATACATAGTTGGATGGAAAGATGCCCACCTAGCCACCCACCTGGCCCTCATCTCCTGAGATGACTGCATCCAGGGACAGCACTTCCACAAGGTCGCCCTTGTGCAGAGCAAGCTCGTCCTGCCCATTGGGCTCATAGTCTAACAGGGCTATACACACAGGGTTGGCCTATGATGCTGCCTTCGGGCAACCCTCCGGCCAGCCTCCGCCACCACCGCTCTGCCCCCACTGCCACTGCCGTTCCACGATCCCAGAGGGCTTTTTTTTTTTTGGTCCCAGGGATTGAACTCAGATACAAACAGGGTCTCACTGAGTTGCTTAGCGCCTCATGGGCACTGAGGCTGGCTTTGAACTCACGATTCTCCTGCCTCAGCCTCCCTAAGTGCTGGGATTACAGGCATGTGTCACCACACCCAGCTCCCAGAGGGCTCTTGAGGAAGAGGTTCTTCAAGGGCTACATGGCCAGGAGCTGGCACTGGAATGTGTGAGGAACCTCCCCTTGATCCCCACCGCTGCTGACTGCCAAGGCCCTAGTGCCATTACCTGAGCATCCGGGCCTTGGCCCTCAGCCCCAGACCCATGCCTCTCTGGGGAGCCAGGAGTGTTGTCTCCAGGCACCCAGAGCAGTGTAGGCAGGCTGGAGGGGTGGGGCCCAGGGTCCTCTGGTGCCTCACCATGGCTGGCTTGGAGGGGCCCAAGAGTCCCTCTGTTCTGGAGTACTCCTAGGAGGTTGGCTCCAGCACCCTCCAAGTGTAAGGTGGGGACTGCCAGGGACAGAGCCTGTGCTCTGGTTGGGTCTTTACATGTAGCAGCTGGAGGGAGAGCTCTCAGTTGAGCCAGAGCTGCCTCTTTCCAGCCTTGGTGACTTTTGGCCCTTAAGGCTCCCGAGTATGTGGATTTATAACTTTCTTTGTATTTTGGTTATAAAACTTCATGTAATGTCTTTCACTTTGTAACACATCATTCAAGGTAATTTGAATCCAGGTTTTTGGGCTCTGGCCACTCATATTAGGCTCCGAATAAACAATTTTCTTATTTTCTTTAAAGCAGAGTTGTTTTATGTGAACACTGTAGAACCAGCGCCTGAATTTAGTCTAGCAAGCCATTCTATTCCTTTTAAAAGGACATCTCCCTTGTCCTCCCTATCATGTCAAAACCTCTTTAGGCCAGTTGCTAGTCCAGATACAACTTAGAAAGACGAGTACCAGTTTAAATGCAGCTGCCAAATACTGCTCTGCTATCATTGTCAGACTCCAGACCACTGCTTGAAAGGGTCCTGTACTAGAGGAGGGTGAGGTGGTTCATAGACAATGTAGGGAAGAAAAATAATTTTATCCTCCATCTTTCATGAGTTCTTAGCTGAGAATCTCTGTAACAAAAGACAGATTTTAGTAAGAGAAAACAAACGGAAGTTTGCTAACATGTATACCTCTTATTTTTGTTTACATGGGAGATAACAGAGAAAGTGCCACTACACAGGCATTTTTAGGGGCAAGCTCCAATACTTAGCAGAGGGAGGGGAATGGCCCCTTTAAAAGACTGTTAATGCACTTTCAAAGTTGTTTTTCTTTTTGTTTCAGCTAAGTTTCTTAAGAGAAACTTACAAGATACCAGCCAAAATCAGTCACTGTGCCTCATTCTTTTTAGATGATCTAGAGTAAATTTTACTTATTTATACTAAATTTATACTTATTTATACTAAATTCTTTCCCCAGGGGCATTTGTGCCTAGTGCCTCCCTCTACTTGTGATGATGAGTCTTTTTTATGAGTATATATGTCTCCAGAGCAAAAAACCCTTGCTTTTTTGGTTCAGAGAGAACAGTTTTACAAATCAGCTCCAAAGCTCTGCTTATGCATTGCAAGTAATAAACCTCTCTCCACTCCTTTCTCTCTTGGTTGTACTTATTGGCTTTGTACCTACCACAAGGCAAAACCACTGAATTCAGTCACAGTAATTTTTCTTTTCTTTTGGTGGTACTGGAAATTGAACCCACGGTCTTGCACACATGCACACTACCACTGACACCTCCAGCTCCAATAAATCTTTAGAGATCTCAAGAGCTGTTTTAGAAACTAGCCTTAAATAACCAACCTCACCCCACCCCTCAACCAAAACAAGAAAGAAGTGTAGGAAAATGCTTGATTAAGAGAAGACAACCACTAAAAGAACCATATATGCAAAAGTAAATTTGTTGTGCAGACTTAAATGATGCATTCTCTGTGGATTAGGAGTTTCTAGTGATTTAATCATCCCTTTCTTTTTGGTGCAGAAGAGTCACCCTTACAAATGGAGACTTCCTTTATAGATGGAAATCTATTACACAAGGGTCACTTTTCAGAGCTTCTCCTGTGTCTGCAGTTTCTGAAAATGACTGGCTCAATAAATCCTTGTGGAAATGAGGCATATTTTGGAGTGGCATATCTAGTTTCCTAAGTCATGTTTTGGGGTGGTATGTCCTGAACCCCATCAACCACAATGTGGAACCACATGTAGGAAAGGCTCTTCTCTTGTCCCATTCTTCCAAAGACATGAGAGTTTCTCAAGCTCTCATGATCCCTACCACACATGCCAGGTAAAGTCCAGATTTGTTGCCTTAGCTCTTGGAATGACAATGATACCTGAGAATGGTGAATGGGTTTTCCTGTTCATGGTTGCATGTATCCCAGGTCATTCATTTTCAACCCTAGGAAGCTGACTTGATTTACACACAGTATTCTAAAAGTATTGGCTTCTCTGTGACAGGGCCTATAGTAGAGATGGCACTGAAATGCTGCTTCCAACCCCAGGTGCACTCTTCCCACAACTTCTGCTGAAGGACTTGGAAGATTTTTGGAAGCTGGAAGCTTTGGGGAGTTTTGGTAACAGTCTCAAAGTAGTCTGCCCCTACACTTTAGAGATTTTCCCAGGTCAAGAGAGGCAAAGTGGTCACCATAGTGGTCACCAGACTTCCCCCAGTGTCAGACACAAAAAAATCAGAAGTGGGTAGAGTGCAGGGACTTCATCCAGGAGACATTTACACAGATCATGTTCCCTGTCTGGTCTGCAGCATTAGCTTCTGGTATCATGGCCTCAGGAGGTAAGTTGCAATTACTTGAACCAAAGGATAAATATCTGCTGCTTTTTTTCTTCTCTGCCAATTTTGTTAGTTGTGGAACAACAAAATAAAGATGTCTCCTAGAAGAACAAATAACACAGTGCTGTCTCTCAAGGGTTAGTGCACCAGGAGGTAACTAAGGTGCGAGTTCTAGAACACTTGGGTCTCCAGTTGTGGCAGTTTTTGTACTCTGGGATTTATTTACCAACCTCAGATAACTTTACTGGTGAACTTTAGCAAGTACTTTAGTAATTATGCCAAGTCGACACAACTTTTTCCAGAAAAACTGTAGAGGAGGTAATAACTTTCAACTTTCTATGAGGACAGAATATTCTGATATTAAAACCAGAAAAGATGTACTACAAGAAAAGAAAACTACAGACCAATCTTAACAAAATCTTAGCAAGTTGAATCCAACAGCATATATAAAATAATGATATGCCAGGATCAGGTAAGATTTATCCCAGAAAAGCAAAGTCGGTATAATATCCAAAATCATTTAATGCAATTGATGTTAATAAAATTAAAAACAATCATATGATCTTACAAAATGATACTGGCAAAACATTTTGACAAAGTGTCACATTCACTGCTGATATAAATTCTCAACAAATTAAGAATAGAAGCTGCCTTCCTCAATTAGATAAAAAGCATCTATAAAAAAACTTTTCAGCTAACATCACACTGGTGAAAGCCTGAATGTTTTCCTTGTAACATTAGGAACAAAGACATTTGTTTTCACACTTTTGTCAACCTTGTACTGGGGATTCTTGCCTATTCAATGCAGAATAAATTAAAATGGAAGGCATCAGGCCTTGGGGGATGTATCTCAGTGGGAGAGCACTTGTCTAGCTTGTGCAAAGCCCTGAATTCAATCTCCAGCACTTTAGGGCAGGGGCAGGGAAGGAGAGTGGGGGGTGGATGATAAAATAAGGCATCCATGTTTAAGATGTTTAGAAGAACTAAACATCCATGTTTTAGAAGAACTAAAATTCTTTTGCCATGAAGTAGAGTCCTTATGAACGGGCCTGAAGGAAGATAGCTAAGTCCCTTTTGTCTTTCTGTCACTTCTGCCTTGGGAGAATGTAGGACACACAATCTTGAAGATGCCATCTTGAAAGTAGAAACTGCCCTCACCAGATATCAAACCTATTAGTGTCTTGATGTTGGACATCCAGCCTCCAGAACCATGAAAAACAAATTTCTGTTGTTTAAAAATTACTCTAAGTATTTTTGTGATAGCAGCATTAAGGGCCAAGGTAATAATTAAAAATAGAACTTAGCCAAGTTACAGGATACAGAATAAATATTTAAATTAACTGTATGTATTATTTTGTATATTACATATGCATATAATTTTATATGAAACAATGAATAATAAGTTGAAATTTTAAAAAGCAACCCAATTTTATAGTGGAATCATTAAATATAAAATACATAATGATAAAATATGTCCAAGACATGTACACTGAAAAAAAAAAAGGTAAGTAAAATGAGATACCATCTAAATACATGGAGAAAAATTTTATGTTAGTGAAGACTCAATGTTGTTTGGATATCAATTATCTCTGAATTGATTTATAAATTCAATTTGATCTCAATAAAATCACAACAGGGTTTTTTAAGAAGGAAATTGAAAGGATGATTCCAAAATTAATATGAAAATTCAAAAATACAGTGTAAAGACTAGACGACCAGAAGAAGATGAATTAAAGCCACTCTGGCAAGGCTTTATTGAAAATACACCCTCTCGGAAGGATTCCTTCTGTCCATCAGAGTGCGTGGGGGAGAAATGGCACTAGGGTTCCAGTGTAGGGAGAATTCCAGAAGTCCAGTCAGGAAGGGGAGGGCTTGGGGGCAGGAAGAGAAGGCCAGAGTCCTTCCTGGATAGGTCAGGAAAAACTGCTGATTGACAGGAGGCATGTCTACTGGTGATGTCAGCATCTGGCTAGCAGCTCCATTTGGTAGTTGCCCTGATCCTGGACCCTGATCTGACCTAACATACAGTATGCCCAAAACTTTAAAAAGAACAACATACTGTCTTTAGAAAGACAATTTTCTATAGCAAAGTCAGTGGGAGTCTGGAGGCAGTCAACAGTAGGGGCCACTTTCAGCTCTGAACAACTATCAGATTCCTTCAGGTTAATATTTAGGAATAAAGGAGACCAAGGTTCACTTCATTCTCTGCTCAGCACTCCTACACTTTGAAGATTATTTTAAGATTCCAACAGCAATGTCACTCCTTTAAAGCCTTACTAGCTGTCTTCCAAAGGGAGGATGAGGATAGGAAGGGGAGTGTCTTTTAGGGGATTGTGTGGGACTGAATTGTGAGCACCTTGCCGGTGGGCATAGCCCTCCAATCCGGTAGTAGGTGTTCATAAAATTCATATGAAAGCTTCTCACCTGAGGTCAAACCAAGACACTAGGAACATTTAACGATGATTACAGAAAGAAAATTTGGCAGCAGTGGTATTCGAACCCACACCTCTATAGAGATGGAGCCTAAATCCAGCACCTTAGACCACTCGGCCACACTACTAGCCGGTAGCAACTTTCCCATCTACTTTTCCTAGTGTAAAAGCCAGAGGACCAAAAGGAGATGAATTAAAGCCACTGGGCAAGGCTTTATTGGAAAGACACTCTTGGGCTGAACTCTCCTGCCAGTGCCTGCGCCAGCACAAAGGGAAACCGAGTCAGGCGAGGGAGCCGCAGATGACAAATCACTCACACACACACACACAGAACAAGGCAAGAGACTTCTCTCTCTCTTTTATTGAGCTCAGATCCCTCTTTATATATGCTAAGAGGCCCTTTGTCCTCCAAGCACTACAGGGTGCATAAGGTGTGACTATTCCATTAGCACCTAGCTGCTATTCACCGGAAAGCGGCTATTGTTACATTTTGGAACTGTAGCCAAAAGCTCATGATTAAAAAACCTGATATAGTTGTACTATGTACTGCGGAAGCCCTCAGGCCAGCTCTCTCCCACAATTCCCCCTCTCTTTTCCTAGAGCCTGGCTTAGGTCGTGGGGACTCTGGAACACAGCTTACCCGTCGTGGGAGAGCATACTTTTTGATGATATGGTATGCTTCCTGTCTTAGGTTGCTTGTGACCACGCCCCCATCTTA